>JAYKTE010620391.1:0-18070 GCA_036873565.1 Xipholeptos notoides | reverse complement strand
ATGGTCCGATTGACCAATGGCTCAGTCTGCCTCTGATGCCTATTAACACTTTACTTTATTATATCCCCCCCCCCCGTTCCACTAGTTTCTTCAGCATCATCTTGGAAATTAATTGTCTGAATTTACTTGACTATTATCTTCATTCTTGGTGAAGATGAAACTGAAGATGAGAGTCAAATTCTGCTTAATTTGAATAATGATCATCATCTTAGAAGTCCTGACAACAATTAATCAATTTCACTAAAATTTATTTTATTAAATTTGTTATCATTATTTAGACCACACACCAATCACTAAACGCTTGTACATCTAGCAATCATTCACTTTGACTGGAGTCAGAGTGACAAGTCTCCCTGTGAAGTTCCTGCAGACTTGTTCAATTCCAGTCAAAGACTGTTTGGTGCCACAACTCCCCAAGTTTTCACCCTTTTGCTTTTAGTTCTCACACTCGCCATCAGCAGAGATTTTTTTTATTCTGCCAACACCTGGTGGTAATTCCTGAAGGCAGAGTGACAATAAGTCTGCTACAACATTTCAGCATATCTGGATACCTTGCAATCAGTGACTGCAATCCCTTCTTTTTAAGTCAGTTGTGTATGTCTGTAACACTATGGGGGGGGTGAATCTTCTCCAGACAGGAGCCTTCCGGTCGTTTGCTCCAAAAGGGTGCTGACTTAGACTGGGGTGTTTAATACAAAACTTTATGAAACTCTGCAAGTAAAGAGTTTTTGGTACTTACAAACTTTCCTTGAGTCAGACAGGGCTCTTCTTACACTTGGGGCTTCATCGATGTTGTCGTGGGCTCTATGGTTCTGCTGCTTGCAGCCCCAAAAGGGTTCTCACCCTGTCGACTGTTCATTCATTATACACCCCGTCTCTGTTCTTCTTGACATGTCACCGATGATGTCTGTCTCCCCTTCCATCTCCGTTGGTTGGATGAGCTGAAAGGCAATCTCTCAATAACAACAGGAGACGGGAGAATCGGTTAACCAGGTTTATTGCATCTTCAGGCAGACGCAAATAGAACAGAACAAAAAAAGTCTACGTGGCTTAGAATTATATATCAACCGGTGACGTCACCTTTGTAATTACGTGATCGCTCGATCTCTTCCGAAAGTGGTGATATCACTCTCAGAATTACGACATCACCCGATCTCTTCCGAAAGGTTGATGTAGCCGATCGACGGCCAATTGATCCGCGTCACCACTCCCCGACCCCACTAATTACTATTACTATGTCTTGTTTATGTGTGTATTTGTTTTCCTTTTCTTTCTTTATTATTATTATTTTGTTGAAACATTCTAATATGGCATAATGCATGAATTCCATCACAACCAATCACTCCTGATTTATGACATCAGATAACCTGAGTGCAGATTTAATTATTTGACATTCTCTTGAAAAACATATTTAAAGCAGGTCCTAAATGAGGTAGAACGTTTACTAAGAGTGCAGGCAGAATACTAATCATATTCAGTTAGGTTACCCATCAAGGAAGTCTTTTGTTTAAGTGATGTAGTTGCAACAACTTTTAGGAACACAAACCCAAAGTTGACCCTTGAAAGAATAATCTTTGAGTTATATAATATAACCAGCATAGTTAAACACCAGGTTTCTCTTAGTGTCTTTAGATAATTATCATGGAATGGTTGATATCTCAAATGATTATATTCTAATAATCATAAGTATTATAATGTTTATAATGATGAAATATCATTGATTACTATTATTATTATTACTATTATCGTTATTAATAATTTATCCATTCATTTCAAACTGAAATTCACATTGTACTAATGTAATTGAATTTTCCTTCAATGCTCTCTATGGATTATAACCATAAATAAATTGAAATCATTGAAACTAGCTGAGTTTATTTGAAAGGAAGTTTTAAAAACCTTTTTATACTTTCTAAAGCTAATTTAATTTTATTTTTGTATATTGAAAATTCAACAAAAATTACTTTGAATTTCAAAGCCAACATTATTCAAGATAAATTTCTCTTAAACTAAGAGCATTTTAGCATTTGTAGAATACTTTTTCCTCATTATGTTGTCTTCTCTTTTGTTCTCCATTTTCTCTTAAAACTTTCTTAAATCAATATTGCTTTTATGGTTCAATATTTAAGAATAGATATCATTGGCATCAAAGAATCAAATTTCATTAATGTTTAGCAAGGTCACCCAGTATTGTCAAAAATGTCTCTTTCTCCTTTTTACCCTTCCTACAACCATCTAAGGATCTCGAGTGTAACCTATTTTTTATTACTTAATGGTGTTTAATGATAACATCATTTACTGATATTTCTAGAGATAGAAAAGAATCCTTGAAATGAGGCTTGATAATTTGTGTTTCAAATTTTTGGACTATTGTCCTCATCTTTATTATACTTATTTCCCAGGATCTGTGGCACAGCAAATAAAAGCATTGAGTTTATTTATTTCTAAGAGGGCATTATTGAAATGTGAGCAGTTCAATTTCAGACAAAGGCAATAATTACTAATAATACCATTGAATACTTTACTACCCAGTCATAGTTAAAGGAATGAGAGCAGTAGGTTAAATAATGGGTCAAGTTCAAAGTTCTGTGAAAGCTTCTAATTACAACATAAAGGTTCCGAATTTCAATCACATAAAGAAAGTCAAAGGGTTCATCAGCTGAAATCTCATGAAGATAACTATAATGTAGATGAGGATAATAGTAAAAAAAATTCAATACATGAATCAAACAGAATAAGCAGAATTTGAACCTGGTTAGAAACTGTTGTATAGAGTAAATACAAAAACAAATATTATTTCAAGGAGCACTTTGTTTTAAAACATTTCTTGGCTCAGTTTCAAACATTTCAAGATTGCTATGTTTTTGTGCTTGAATAACCCTTGGTTACAAATATTTTAAGAAGATTTTCAATATTTCAAACAGTGTTTTCATCCGTATTATTAACTATTAAATTTTCTACTAGTCTTTTTAGTCACAAAAAGTATGAAGTAAAAATAAAAATATCTAATAAAGTAAAATTCAAGTTGTAGTGCGTATTAATTCTTTCAAATATTTAAACTAGTATTAAATTATTTTAATGGAAATTATGAATACTTGAGCAATGAATACTAACTGGACCCATGAAAAATTTCATGGATATGTAAAAGTGGATATAACCCATTTGTTTCCTCTCCACCTTAAATGACTATTTTAAGTACCTTAAATATCTGAGTGTTAGCCCTATGGTTTTTGTTTTCTAATTTCTGTAGAAAAGCTGGTGTTTAAATTGAAAATTACACAAAAATAAACTTTTATTTCATTATAAGTGACACCCAAGGAAAAAATCTTGGAACACATAGTTTTTTGACAAATGGAATATTCCATTTTAATTCAGCTGTGGTCAAAGGGTAGGATGATTATGGTAACTAAATAACTACCCAACAGTGTGATAAGAACTATAAGGTGGATGATTTGAAGATAGTTGATCAGATCAAGAATATAATGACCCAGACTATTTATTGCAAACTGATACAATTTTGTTTACATATATTTGAAAGTTGGGGAGATGGACTTAGTAAGTCTCATTTAAATATAAACATGACTTTAACTAGTTATATTCTTGATTCATTTTATCATCTAACCATCAGTATTTATTCCTATCATTAGCCAGAATCGCATATTTTCTCAACGGACTTGCCAAACATAAAAATTCTCAGTGATGGATTTTTTTATCAAAAAATATCTACAAATAATGCGATGGGAGATTGGGTATAAAAACCTGAAAATATTGAAGTTGTTCCAGACATGGATATTGTGATAACTTAAATAATAAACATGTTCATTTTAAAAGAAGAATTTACTGATATATATAATTCTTCCTAGAAAGTTGTTATTGCAACTACATATACAAGTGTATTTGTGTATAGATACAAGATAAGAACTATCAAATATAGAAATAGGAAAATATCATAAGATCTGCCAAGCATTACTTCAGTCTCAGCTGAGATTGGAAAAAGCAATTTACATTTGCTAAGGTTGTAGATAGCAATGTGGATTAAGAATTAAGCCCTTCAGTCACCTGAGAGTCACCTGAGAGTTCATCATCAGGGTCTGTTGGGAATATCTGTCAAGAATCTCTTTTCTCTAAACGTGTTGTTATCACAGGAATCAAACTGACTATTCTTTCTGCTAAATCTATGGAGTAATGAATTCTTTTATATTTTGTTCACTCTTTGACTACAAAAATGAATTACTTCCATTTCCATGTTACAAGATTTGGACTGATGTTCAATTCAGCCTTCTTTAGGTATAACTGAAATACTTTACAAAAAATAATTAATATTGACACTAAAATCTGGTTGCAGTTCAAGAATGAAAATAATTTACTCCTGCATCTAACCTTATATATAATTGAAACTTTGTCTGTGTGTCTGTGTTCATTCCCTATTGATTCTGAAATGGGCTGATTTTCTTGAAAATTCACATTGTTGTAATTTATATGCCTGGGAGTGTTCTTAAATAAGTGTTGTTTTGGAATACTACTGATAAATATTAAAAATTGATAATTGAAAAGAGCACCACTATGATTAAGAGTAAAACCATGAAGTTTGTGCTTGTGAATCCATAACTGTGTCATGGGCCAGCATTTATTTCACATGATATAATCTGTTTGAATCTCACTTTGGTTTTGAAATTGTTCTGGGGTAGTTGACACTCCTATTCCATTGACATAATAGACTTGTCTGAGCACTATGTAAACTAGACATTTCTGAGCAGAGAATACATATGTAGTCTAACCACTCATATTGCTTACCAATCTCTACTTTTATATTGTGACCGCTTAACCAGGAACACAACATTGGCGATGACAGGATTCGAAAAAGAACCCACAAGGAAATCTTTTTGGACAAATAACTAACTTCTTTTCTACAAACGGGTGCTAAAGAATTTTTGCACTAAAATGGTTTATTTATTAATTTAATTGATTTGGACATATCATAAATGCATTAAGATTCATGTCTCAAAAACACTTTTTACTTCCTCAGCAACTGAGCACAATTCAAAAATCTATTTTAAATAAAAAAAAAACAACTTTTAAGATTACTCAGTATAAATTTAAGATATTGAACATTTTCAAAGTTATCTCTCTTAAATGTGACTTAAGAAAAAAAAGTCTCAGAACTTTCTGGAGAAAACAATTGAAACCAAACAAATGTTCCAATTAGATAGTTATTTTCAAAGCTTGTTGATCAATCTGCAAAATGTCACATGTTGGATATGTTGAAAAATCAACTGGTATCCCACGGAGATTGAAAACAATGGCTCAATACAAATGTCAAGGTATTAAACTAAAGTTGACCTTATATTTCTGGATGGTTTTGCTCAATTGTCTTGAAGATTTTATGACCACTACAATTTAGGTTAAGCTTGTTTATTAAACTTTGAACAATCATAGTGAACATTTGGCTTAGCCAGACAAATATAAAAATATTTAAGATCAAAATATTTTGAAATAATGTTTAGGAAAATGCCAAATAAGGGTTCAATTCAAATTCTTTCTTACTTTCATACCCTATCAACCTCTATAATCACCTAGAAGTATTGCTTGGCTTTGCCCGGGTCTTGCTATTAAGGTAATTAAAGAAGCATAGCAAAGCAGTACCATACATTATGTTCATAAAGCAGTTAACGTTCTTCCAAATGTCAATTCAAATTGTAATATATAAAGTGTATATTGCCATTGTGCTATGCAAATTTTGGTGGTTTGAATGCCTTGATGCAAAATAAGCAAAGTAATTTGGAAGAGACTGCAATGGTCAAATCTTTCAACCTTGACCCCTCAGCAGCAAACTTTCCTGCTGAAAACCAATTAAAAAACTTTCCACAGGTCTGAATACCTTATATATGAAATTTCAAGTCAGTAGACTGAAATTGGTAGAGTAGTTTGGTAGTGACTGATTATACACACGCACATACACACACATTTTTAATTTTATAGATATAAAGATTTTAACAATATTAGTTGACCTAACAGGTATAATCTTATTCTTGTTATGCTGCCTGTTCTCTAACTGATGAATGAACTTGACTAGATGAAGAAGAACTGGCCATGTTGGATTTAGTGGGTACGCATGGAGTTGGTTGCATCTGAAAAACAAAGACAAGCTAGTATATAACAGAATAATGAACTCACTATTTCTTAATAATTGATTATTTTTATTTCTCTTATATTCTTTCATTTTTGGAGTCATAAATTTCCTTGTGAAAGGATTGCAAGAAAATATCAAGTCTATTAACAAAAGAACAAGTTTGATAATAGCATAGAAAAATTATGTTAAAATAAGATTTTGTATTTTGTATCATGGTATTTGGTGAATAATTGGATAATCATGATGATATGATCATTTGTATTTGCAGGAGCCAGCAGGATGTGTGTGCCAAGTCAGTCTCTGCGATTGAGAATCAGCCGTTCAAAGAGAGCTCCACGGCTGAAAGAAACAAGGTCAGTTCTTTGAAATATTGCCATTTTTTTTTGACAAAAATCAACAAGGGTTTTGAAAATAAGGGAAAATGATAATTACCATGTAGCTTCTTTGACCAGCAAATCTTATTTCCCTAAACCTTAATTATTATTGTTTATATTATTGATATTTTAATTATTATCTATATATTAATATGATAGTGTGTGTGTGTGTGTTCATTCAATCATTCTTTTGTGTGTCACACTTCAAGCAACCATCTTACCTCCCTTTAAAGAAACTCTTTAATTTTTAAAAATCACTAAAAATCATTATCCTTTCCAAAAATTTTCAAAACACTTTACGGTTCCAAATTGGCTATTTTATTTTATAATTAAAAAAAGAGTTATGTTGAGAGGAGACAGCAATTTTTAAAAATTATAGATTCGTTTTAAAATTAAAAAAATACCTGCAAGTGAATTAGCTTCTGTTTCTCTATAAATTTATATTAAAAAATTATTCAGTAAAACAAAACAATGTATTGTGTAGAATTATCATTGAAAACAATTCTAAATTTCAAAAATCAATTATTTTTTTGCTAAAAAAACTGTTTTAAATTTGTCCTTATTTGTCTTATTTAATTATTTATTCATTTTCGTTTTGGTTTGAAACCAAAGGTTGTTAAGAAATAATGGAAATTAATAGTTTTTAAATTGTGCAAAAATGACAACAATAATTCACTCAAACGGTGGATGCTATAATTTTTTGCAATTTGACAAAATTTAAGTACTTTTCCTTAATTTACTATTTCTCCATCGTATGAGACTCTAAACATGGTTTCCATTTGCACATCCTTCCACATACGAGCCCCTAAGCAGAAAAAACCTGGCATTGACAATAACTTCTGGCTGAAACAACTAACAGTACTACATAAACATTATAGTAGATGCTTCACCAGAATATTGAAAGCTGGTGAGCCAGCACCATCATTGCTACTAAAAGGAGACACCAGCCTGATACTTAAGAGCACTGAGACATCAAAACCAAGCAGATATTGTTCAATATGCTGCCCCACTACAACTTATAAGCTCTTCACTGGGTTAATGGCAGATAGCATTTACGAGCATCTCTCATCTGGGGCATACATAGAGGAGAAACAGAGAGGATGCAGAAGAAAATGCCTTTGGCACCAAGGTCCAATTGCTAATAAATAAGACCATTCTGGAAGATTGTAGAAGGAGAAAACTAGGATTTGAACTGCTGTATTTTGTTTCTAATATAAACTTGTTACCACCAGGCAATGAATTTCCTGTTTGTACTGTTTTCTTCATTTTTCTAGTAATATTCACAAGCTTTTGGCTGATGTACTCTTTGGTCTACTCCAGGTGATAGTAATTGAACTTGGGAACCTTTGTGTCATATTTGGAAGCTTTTTATGAATTTTAAGCTGAAGCTTTTATTCAATCCATGGGGTTAGACAGTTCACATTTAGTTAATCATGATTGGATATAAGTGTTAAATCTTCTAATTTATTCTTAGTTTATATCGCATTTAAGTGAAATTGAATCCCTTTGATTCATACAATTTTTTTATAGAACTATAGTTCTATATACTGTCATCTGTGGTGACATGGGTCTTGGAAACAATTCATTATGAATGAATGAACAAAAGGTAACTGTAATATACTTACAATGAAATAAAAAAAAGGATTTTGTTAAAACCTCCTACTAGAAATAGTACTTGCTATTCCATTCTTTGCATGTCAAATATATATAAGGTCAAATATAATCTGACAATAGTGACACACATTGGTTTGCTTGTGCTCATCCTGCTTCTTGTAGGCATCAAGTTGATTTCTCACGCAAATATTGATTTTTACAGAATTCTTGTCCAGAATTCTCTTGTCACATATAATTTATTTTAAACAAAAAATCCCCATGAGGAGCGTGAACAGAAAATGTTTCAACCAATAAGGCATTAACTTATTTATGTTGCAAATCAAAACAGGTTTGCCTTCGATCAAGAAATATTACTAGCAAATAACCTAGGAAACACTAAACAAATTAGAAAAATATTTATTGTATAGATACCACAAAAGAAACAGTTATTATGTAAATACATAGAAAAAATATTTATTATATAGGAATTATGAAAAAAAAAGTTAATTGAATAGGTTTGATATAAACATTCATCTGAGATATATATTTAAAAAAATTATACAATAGTGGGTACATTTAGTTTTGAAATTGCCGTTTAAGAGGGAAAGTTTTTCTCTTTTTTTAAAAATTAATTTAATAAAATTTTGAACTTATGTAATACAATTCCTGATCATCTGAGCACTGAATCATACACTGCAGTCGCTCAGAAGTTAGAATAACAACTATTTCATTTTTTTAATTATAGTTTGTGGTAGGAGAAGAGATAAATCTTTTTAAAGTTTTTTTTTTGTTTGCTCTGGGCAGAAGGGGCTCATTGATTTGGAAGAGCAACATGTCTAGCTAGGTGACTACACTGATTAAAAAAACTTAAGCATATGTGGCTTGTAAGTTTTGGCTAAGAAGGAAAATACAGTACTCAAATGGTAGAGCAACTTGCGATAGAGCACATACATATGATCTTATCTCAAATTATATCACTTCCATGCTTGATCGGTAAATGATTAAAACTTTTTCAAAATAAATGGAGTCAAGTGTCAGTGACTTGAATTTAAATATAGTGATTCAAATATCAGAGCCATTGTGTCTAACATACCATTACCATTTGAATAAAGCAAGTCTTGTCCTTGTCTTGTATTCAACCCAAATCATAGCTTCACTTATTTGACTTTGACAGTGAGGTGGAAGAGACAAATCAATCTTTCTTAATAAAATCATTTTCTCAGATTTTATTCTTACATACTTGAAAAGTTTAACAAATAATAGTGAGAGCATAATCCTGGACAGCACAAGGACTTAACCTTCTGTCTATAAGATGTTGCTATCTCTCTCTGTCTCTCTGTTTATATATATAAGTTATATATATATCTTCCAATTGTCTGATAAATAATTCAAATAGTTTTCCTAAAAACGTTTAGAATAGATTTTACAAGAAGTTTACTTAATGAATTACTTGCATTTTAAAAATAATTATTTCAAAACAAATATTTGAAAAGCAAACTCTAACCCTTTTAAATTTCATAACCTACCTATTAATACTAGTTGAGGTACTAGTAACAATGTTACTATTATAAGTTATAAATTACTATTTCCATCTGTTCAATTCCACGTTTGATTTCAGCAACAAAAACGAAAAATATAAAATATACATTATACATTCAAAACTTTTCTGGATCCTGACAGTAATCTGGATCACCTTCAAAATCAAACAGTTTGCAATATGTTAATATGTCTGAGTATAGTGCAATTCTGAAAAATAATTTGTTTAAATGAAAAGAGAGATAGCTTGGGTAAAGAATTTTCTATTACTTTGTATCCAAATTACTGCTATTGAATATTATCAATTGTAAAACAAAAACCTTTTATGATATTACCTGGGATATATCATTGTAATATCACATTCAAAATCAATTTAGAAGGCTTCAGATACACAGGCAGATAGCTCTATTATTATAGTAAGGATACAATTTGGAAGCTTTCAAACAGCCAGACAGCCAGACAGCTCTCCCATTATAGTAAGAATTGTTTATTTACATTATGAATTGTTTTTTCTTTCCTTCCTTCTAGAGATGTTGCAATTAATATAAATCACAGACTTGCAGAAATAATGCTTCTAAAACGTGGACAGTGTTTTGAAGTTGTTTCAAGATATAACATAAAACCTTTTATTTTCAACAAAGATTATTGTTTTATTCACTCTAGGCTTTGTTTTTTTTATGCCATCTCTGTTTGATTTCTTCTTTTTGTATACTTGATGTAATTGATTTACGTTTATTGGACATTGTTTTCCTCAGTCATCAATCATTTACATCACATTGTGTATTTCAGACATCTAAATAGAAAACTTTTATTATTTAATTATTGAAGTTTATTTAATAAAACCAATTGATTCATGTTTAAAAGACCAGAAATAATCATACTTGTTAACATTCATAACAATTTTGATAATTTGAAGAGAATTTAATTGATAAAATTTCAACTTTGGAATATTTTCTGATATACTTGTTTGAGACCAAGTAACAAAAATAGTTAATCTTTATTTTATTCTGTTCTTAGTTAAACATTCTACAAAAAAAAACTACTTTATTTTTCCAAAATTCTTAGAGTTACTTTTTGTCAATACGTGTAAGTTAATTGCCAAATGAACCACTTTTTAATTGACAAAATTTCAATGATACCAGAAAACCAAAATGTTAAGAACTCTGTTAGATATTATTTGTCGGAAATTTAGAGATACAGCTTGATGATTTATATTATTAAAAGTATTGGGATTGTTAACCTAATCTATATAGTCATATGCACAATATTTTATTATTTGTCTGAATTGTTAAAGTTAGGGTTGATTATTTGTCTTATTTTGAGTGTTGTGGACTTTTATTCTCATTCTTAAGATAAAAACATGTTTTGGATGATATATCCATTAAGTTTCTTTAGAAATAACTTGTCCATATCAGAAACCTTCATAGAATTTTAAGCCAAAGCCATTATTTAATTCATAGTGGAAGATGACAGCTATTCTCAGAACCAAGGTTGGCAATATCATAGTAAACAGGATTAGAATAAAAAGTATTGTGAAAATCTCCTCAGCAGTCTTATTCTGATATGGTTTCTTTTCTGCATCCAGTTGGGATTGGGTTAAGATTAATTCTAGGCGGTCTCCATCAAACAAGCTTGTAGAGTAGGTTAGTTTAGGTAGTTGAATGAAAAAGCTAAGGTAATAAATAGATTTACAAAAAAAAGGGCTTGGAGTTGTTTCTTACTTCTGTTAGCTTTGCTTGTTGCTGGTCTTACGAGACAATTATAGTTACTTCTAAATCATTTTCATTACCAAAAATTTTATCCATATTTGATCCTTCCATATTTCTCTTAAAAAGGGTATCGCAATAATAACATTTTAGATTTAAAGTAGTTTTGGTAGGATAGCAAAAGAAGACATTGTAAAGAGAAACAAAAATTACTATGTAAATTTTTCAACAAAATGTTAGTATTTTAGGAGCACTTGGATACTTGGTAAATAGGTTTGTCTAAAAGTTATTTCTTTTGAATTGAAATAGTTATAGACATAAAATACCTAAAACATTGCAACATCACATTATTTAAGCAGTTTATAGGGGAAAATGACCACAAATTTAATAATACTTTTAAGTAATTTTATAAATTAATTTTTTGATTTGACTTCACTAGTGAAGACAATATTTTGTCTTTTCAAAAAACAATGGATTTAAAAAAAAAATTAGATCATTAGATTATGCATGTGAGATATATCTCTGCACATTCAACATGCATTAATCTGTTCCATAGAGATTCACTAAAAATATTTAACTGTTTACATAAAGAATTATCCAGTTAATCCAATTTGATTATTAGATATTTCAATTTTAAATAATAAAAGGCTTATCCCATCATGCTAATACCATGATGAAACATGTTAATTTAATATCATAAACAGGACATTTTTTAATAGTTTTAGTATACTTTTTATATACTTATAGTTTTCCTAGTTAACTCAAGTTAGCTAGTCCTAAGTAAAGCAAATGGAGAAATATAGCAAGAAAAAGAAACAGGTTGTAGCTAAACTTCCAGCGAAATGCCTCAATTCTTCATTGTAACAAACACATACACTTCTACTTTTAATAAAGTTATAGATTTGCAAGTCAGTTCATCGATTTTGCTAACTAGCAAAAAAATTAGCATGATCCAACAAACTTTAAAAGAAAAAAGAACACCAGTGCAAGTAAGTATGCATTTGTGTGCAGTGAACCAATAATTGCACATTGAATCTAAATTTCTCTTTTCTTTTTATTGGATCATCTTTTTATTTTGTTCAAAAGCCGGAAGGCTGTTGGATTTGCTTGTTTCATTTAAGTGACAATCACTATTGCTGCTGTTCTTCCTTGTGCAAAGAAAGCTGATGAGGCGGAAACAAGAAAATGATAAACTAATGAATATTATTGACCTCAACAGATCATTCTTTCAGCATTTATTCAGCTTAACAGTTGCATTCTTCCTAAAAATCTTGTTTGTTAAAGAGTCTAGGATAACAAGAGTTTTTATTAGTGTAGGTGCAGGCTTGTGTTTTTTATTTTTGAATTAAATGCCATACTTTACAAATGCTTGAAAAATATTTGTAACCAAATTTAGTTAAGCATACATAGGTTTAATGATGGTGGTATTTTATTTGTAGGGAATAATTATTATATTCAAAGAAAAGGTAATTATCTGTAACCATTTCTAGGATGAGGCTTAGTTGATGTGCCCTCTTATCTTCTTTAAGCCTCAAAAATATTTTAATAAAAAATTAAATTCATAATTACTCACTAGAAATATTAAAAAAAACTTCAACAAAGAATAATTCAATAAATCATGTTGAAGAATGCTACAGGCCATATTGGCTGAAACACTGAAATGAATAAAAAACAAAATAAAGAATGTAAAACTGTATCCTTTGTTTGAAAAAGGACATTAAGCTACGTTTAGCTTATTTGATTACAATCAAGGTTTTAAGAATTGAAGCAGACCATTTTTTTGATAAAGCAGCACTTTCATGACTATTACAATAAAGATGAGAGTAAAAGCCTGAATAATTGACATTTTTCTTATTTCGACAAAACCAACATAAATCCATGATACTCATGCTTTCTATGAAGCCAATGAAAAACCATGTTTTATGCAAACTAAATGTGAAAAAATCCCAAAATACTGAAAAAAAGCAAAAAACACTTGAAGTTATTTAGATTATTCAGGCTACTTGATACTCTTGATTGTTATATTGCATAACAATCAAGATGAGGATATTTGTTTGGATAATCTAAATAACATTATAATCAATCCTGATCTAACAAATTCTGAAATTTTGTATATTTAGGCAGAATATCATTATTCAGACAAGTTTTATTAAAAATAATTTTAATTATTATACTTGTTAGAGAACAAGAAAAAATCAAATTAAAAGTATTGAAAAGGAAAATTAAAATTCTTTTTGATGAAACTTGTCTGAATAAATTCTGAAATGTAATATCAAACTGAATATAACAATGTAGATGAGAATAATAGTCCAAATAATTTCCATAACATCAATTATCAAGAACCATCTCTCAAATTCTAATACATGATATCAAAGTGAATATAACAATCTATATGAGTATAAAAATCCAAATAATCTAGATAACACCAATTGTTTATCCTTAACTCACAAATTCCAAAACATGATAAGTCTAAAAATACTAATCAGACTATTCCTCATCTATAATATTGTCTCTCTCACGATGAAAATAGTCCGGTTAGTACTTTTAGAATTCATCATACCTCATCTCAAGGTTTTCGAAAAATAATGATAAATCTAGTTGTTTTTTGGAATACTTGTGATAAGGCTTGATAATTTGTATATCTATTTATCTGAGGGTTGTCCTCATCTTTATCATTCTTACATTCACAATGTTCCAGCCAATCAATCCTTCAGACTTCTTGATAATGGGTACAGTCTACCCCCATGGATTAAATAATAGGTTAAGTTCAAAGTTCTCTGAAGACTCCCAATTATGATATGAAAACTCTTGAGTTTGATCAGCTGAAAAAGGTCTTAGGGTTCATCGACTGAAACATTGTGAAAATAACAAGGATAAATATGAGGACAATAGTAAAAAAAAAAATAGATGTACAAAATAATAAATCTAATTTATTTAGAAAAAGATGAATTTTAATATGAATGTAGTATTTATGCCAGAATGCAAACAAAAAATTGTTTTTTTATTGACTTTTTCAATAGAGCAGAAACAATAATGGATTGTTAATCTTTTAGCTTCATCATAAATGAAAGAGTCTAATATGTAAAATTAGCATTTAAAATAAATAATTATATTAATAAATTACATTTGTAATCATGCTGAACATTATTAATGCATAATAATCATTTAGTGCTTTTTGATCTTAGTGTCAGTGTGAAAAAATAAATATTATATACTTGTTTAATTATATGAGATTTATAATTAATTAATATTCATTTTTCCTTAAAATTTCATTGAATACTTTGTAACATTATCATAGAGAGGACAAATGAAAACCAAAGGATTATTGGTTGTTGTTAATATTCTCCAGCTCTACACCTTCATATGTTCCTTTTCCTTTTCTCTTTCTGACCTTATTTGGGAACTGAAACAAGTCATATATCTGACCATTCCAGAATTCCTTTTCTCTCTATCTTTTTTTTTCTTTCCCCCTCTCTTGCTATTTAGAATCAGAAAGCACAAGAGCTAGCAGCAGGAAATGGAGAAATATCACAAGAAAAAGAAACAGGTAGTAGTTAAACTTCCAAATGTATCCACAGTAATTACTGCCATTTGGCTAGGATTGAAATGTCCATGTTAAAGCACTGTTCACCTATAACCATAGTGACTCAATGCTGCACTCCTCTGCACCATGGGCCCCCAAGGGGCAATCATGGGTTTTGGAAATTATAAATCCTTTTTTGTTGTTTCTTGTTTGGTATTATATTGGTGAGTTCAAATCAAATTGTAATTGAAATGTGGTGAAAACAATAACTATAAAGATGAGAACAACTGTCTCGAAAAATGAATAAACAGATTATGAAGCCTCAGCTCAAAGATTGAAAAAAAGATCATTGAAATTGATTAATCATGAAAAAATTAACAGCAAAAATATATTAAAATTTAACATATTGGATTACTAAGACAACAAAATAGATTAAAAAGAAATTAAAATATACTGACGTTTTAAAAAAAGGATCAGTTTCACAGATTTGACAAAGGATTTTAATCTGAAATATCATCTACAATACAGAAAATACATAAATCGTGCTTTGTTGAAGCCTCTTTAATATCAATTTATCTTTAAGTTTTATTAAATAATTTATATGGACCCAAATGTGGTCCCCACAAAAGGGAAAACTCAGAACATGGTATAATGTTAAGGAAATGCATTGAAGAGAAAAGATACAGAGAAAAGGGTTGGCATAAGCTAGGCTTACAAACCAGCAGAATATTGGTGAGTATCCAATATCGCCGAAAGAATTTTGCACTCGCTTAATATGGAGTCCTGAAGCCCCCATTAGTGGCTAGGGTGGGTTCATTAGCAATAATATAAAATTTGTTGTTTGGATTATTTTTCTTTCTATTTTTTCTTGTTTTTTCACAAGCAATCTAGTTCCTTTTTTTTCTTGTATGAATAAATATTTGGACTATTGTCCCCATTTTTATCATGTTATCTTAACAATATTTCAGGACCAATGGCACAACGGATAAAGCTGTTGATTTTCTTCAGTTCTAAATTAACATTATCTAAAGGTGAGGGTTTCAATCCAATCCAAATTATTAAGAATACATTTCAAGACCTAACTCTACTTGATCATGGTTGACTGAAGGGGAACAGTCCACCCCTGTAGATTGTATAAATAGTGAAGTTCAAATTTTTATGAAAGCACCCAATTATGAGATGAAGGTTCCCAAGTTCAAGCAAAGGGTTGATCAGCTGAAAAAGTGAAGATAACAATTAAAGATGAGGATAATAGTCCACAAAATCTCATCACAAGAATTCTGAAATAAAAATATCATAATGATTCCATATGCATAGCATTCTAGATATTTTCTTAATTTGATATTGCTTCTTAAAAAGCACCAGTAGTTAAAGCCTTTTCTAAGTTGGACCCTATCTTACATTACTTGGAATGAGATAGTAAAATGGAACATTCCAGGCTTTCTGCTCATATCCTTTTGGAATTGGTGAATCTTTATTAACCCAGATTAATTAATCAATATTTGTTTCCTTTTTCTCTTTCTGATCCTGTAGAATTATTGATTTGTCTGTTCTGTTTTATGATTTGCCACTCTTTTTGATATCAACCTTGGTCTTGAGACTTCCCGTTACTCTGCATCTTTTCCATATACCACAAATAGAGGTACATTATCTCATTCTTGCTCATTTCCTTTCCATCTTCTCTAGGCAGTGAGGGTGAAGCAGTGTTAAAAGATTGGACTCTGGAATCGTATTACACAAGTTCAAATCCAAGTCAAAACTGTCACATTCACTTTCATCTGTCTTGGGCATATGAGGCTCATTAACTGACGACAGTAACTCATTTAGGAATAAGGATAACATGGATCTTGAAAACCTGGGTGTATGAGACCCATTAACTCAATGAGAGTAACTCATATAGGTGAAGGGCAACACTGATTACAAAAGCCCAGGGATACAATGAGCATGTAAAACTGGCCAAAACTTGGGTTAGCTTGGCCAAGAAGATATATCCTTTCTATCTTCTCTTTTATCTTCTTCCTATACCTGTTTAGGCCCAGATCATTTTAAGCTGCCTGATTGACAATATTTCAGGTAAGTAAGCACCTTTCCAGGAGCAAAACAAGGTAGATCAAGCTCTTTCAAATCATAAGTGTAGGAATCATCAGGGGCTAATGAATGAAGTAATTGAAATGGTAAGTAGGAGCATGAACACACATAATATAATCTCTAGTATTTGTGTCTTTTAAAATATTAGAAATAATTGCTTATTTTTCAATCAGATGTAGAAAACATAGATTCATAAATTTAATAATTGTAATAATTATCTAGATTTTGAAGATAATCAATTTGTGTTTTATAGTTTCTTTTATTCTACTTCATACTTAGGTGATCAGACTCAGGATTTGCATTATGCGTGTTCTGGTCTTTCAGTCAAGTTCACTTGTGGGTTAATACCCTTGGAAAAGGTGTGAACCCCCCATTTCCCTCCAGCTATAGATTAAATAGTGAGGGTGGATGGGCCTCTCTAAGCCATGGTAGGCAACCTATATAGTGATGGTGTTGTCATGAAAACACCCTTAATAGCCCTACTGTAGCGTCAAGCATTCAACTAATTCTCTTTAATTGGGATACATGCACCTTGGGATCACTTGTAAAATTCAAATTCCCAGGGAATTCGCCACTGAATTTTTTGTGTTCAGTTGTTGAGCCGGCTCAACATGCCAAAGGGAGTAAGTTGACTGCACACACACGTACCAACCTTGTTGAAGCATTGGGGCCATATCTTCAATTCATCTGTGTCTTCTTTAAGGTAGAAGGCGATAATAATAATGTTTTGGCCAACTTATCCTCTGGACCTCATTGGATAATTGACCACAAGACCGGATAGGAACTCTGAGTCTTGTAACCATATTCCCATCAACCACTGCTTTCCATAGATGTTGTCGGCCGCACCCCGTTTTGACCAACTAAACCTCTGGCCTAGGAATTGAAACCGCTATCTTCAGACAATGCTCACCTAGAGCCGAAGAGACTCAACACCTCCATTAATCACCTGACGAAGGCCAGAGGATAAGTTGGCTGAAACATTGTGAAATAACAACTATGAAAGATGAGGACAACAGTCTGAAAACCAATTACATAAATTCAAAATTGATTTGTATAAATAAACTATAATTTTGATAAGAGATTTTGATACAAAGCAGACCAAATTAATTAGTATGCACTA
>JAYKTE010619281.1:0-18077 GCA_036873565.1 Xipholeptos notoides | reverse complement strand
TTGGGATGTTTCCATACACTCATGAACCTTCTGGGGGCCATGAAAACTCTCATGGAAGGGACCGGCCTCAAAAACGTGGGTGAAAATGAAGATGAATCAACAGTGTTCAAAGTGTTGTTTGAAAACAACAGTTGCATTTCTTTTTTATTGTTTTATTGCAAGACTGTTTTGTCCATTTGTTCAAATATTTATTGCTTTCAGCAATTTATATTCATACTTGTATATTTTATATATATATATATAATACTGTTCCCTTCAGGTATTATTATTTCTATAAATAGATATGGTAAACTATTTGTTTTATTTCTGTTTTGTGCTTGTTTTTTTTAATAACAAACAAAAGCACTAAAGGAAGGCCAGGGATCACACTGGAGAATACATTGTGAAAAGAGAAATAAAGATGAGGATAATAAGCCTCCATAAACTATAAATTAGTTTTTATTAAAGTTTTTCAATTTGGTTCTTTCCCAAAAATGTTTTCCTTTATTCTTACATTGAAATGTTTGTTTTTTTGTTGTTTTTTTCTTACATAGGGTTGCCACGACCCCCAATGTATGGTTACCCGGCTCCCCCTGGTCAGTTTCCACATCCAATTTATGGTCCAGACTTTCCACAAGTGCAATGGTAATTAAATCCTTTTGTCTATATTTCAGTTTTAACTGGAGAATCAAGTGTGTTTATTGTACCTTAAAGTAGGATAAGTACCCAGAGACCCAGGTTTAAGGGATAATTTCAAAATGACTAGTGTGTACTCCAAATGTGTTTGTACCTCCAAAGCAGAGTGAGTACACAGTCCTTCAAAAATGGTGTTCATTCCTTTTACATCCTGTATTGGAAATGTAATATTGATATACAAATGTTTTGAAGAAAAATTTAAAGACCATCTGAAATGAAAATATTTTATTCAAATACTTCTAAAAACCAACCCTTTTTAAAAATCATACTTAACCTCAATAATATGAAAGAAACAATTATCAAGTGTGAACAGATGTTTCTATTTTTAAATAAAAACACTCTCTTCTCTATAATGAATTTTAATTCACCAACTTTTTATCTTCAATTTAAAATTTTTTTTTTCTTTTAGTCATTTATTTGTTTTTTTTTCTTTTAATTTTTTCTACAAATTGATAGAAATAGAAATAAGTTAATCTCTAGATTAATGTAGATTGTTAATTTTATTGCGAACACAGTCATTCTCAAACCCCAGCTGAGCAACTTTGGCAAGTGAGGTGAGGTACCAAATGAGATATCATAACCAACAGAAAGTCCAGATTATATTTATATTATATGATATATTGAATCCACCATCTAAGGCACCCAACATTGACAGCCATTTGGTGGCAGTATCTAAATAAGAGAACTTTTTTCTTTAGTAGTTTTAGTTTTTTTTTGTATTGAACAAAATATTTTTAAAATTAACTTTTTTTTTCTTTAATTTTAATTAAACCACTTTTCTAAAAATTAAAATTAAAAATATTTTTGATGAATTTATGTATAATTTGATGACATTATTTAATAATAATGATAAAAATAGCAGCTGCTACCAACTTTGTTTCATTGTTTAAAAGTTGTTCAATTAATATTTTTCAATGTGCCAAGGTTTATTGTCTTATATGTCATTCAGAGAACAAGAAGAGTAGGCTTAATCTTAAGGTCAAAACTAAAAGTATTTTATTTTTTTGAATTTTTTTTAAAGTTAAAAAAAAGATTAAAATAAATTTTCCTAATATATACCATATTAAACATAACATAACAAAGGCATTTCATTGCAAATTTTCTGTCATTTTCATTTAGTTTGTTATATCATTTCAAACTAAGCAGTGGAGTGGTCTCCCTTGCTATTTACAATGAAATTCAATTTCCAAATCTTTTACCTTTCAATTCATTTAATCCTTATTACTCTGTTATTTGTATTTTTCTGCAGTTGTAACAAGAATATTGATTATCTAGCCAAACCCGTGGAAATTCCACAGTAGTTGAAAACTCACCCACCCCTACAATAGCAAGAAAATTGGGTTGTCTTTTAATAGAAAAATTAGTGGAATGTTAGTTTAAATCAGATGAATTAAAAAACAAACTTGGAGAACTGCTTGAGATATTTCAATAAACAGAAGTGATTTTAAATATAACTTTTTCTGAAATTTTCAAAAGCATCACTAATGTTGAGGATTTTTCAATGAATGAAAACATTTTTTTTTTAATTTTAATATATAAGAATGTTTAAATCCAAGAGAATTTTCTGTTTATTTTGGAATTTAATTCAATAAAGATTTGGAAATTCCAGGGTCTTTTTCTTGAAATTGAGTTCAAAAGTAAAAATATTCATGCCTTTTATATTAAGTTAAGTTACCTGTAGTCTCTATTTTTTATAAAATAAATCCAGAAATATTTCAATGTAAAATATGAAAAAAAATTATTCCTTTTCATCGGTAAACAAAGGAAATTTAAAATTAATCTTATTTTACAGAATAACTTCAATTTTTTTCAATGAATAACTTTATGAATATATAGTAAATATTATTATTATAAATACGGAATTTTAAAAAAAATCATTTTTTTACAGAATAAACAATAACTTCAACATTAACTTCAATTTGTTTTCAATAAATAACATTTTACATACTACATTTAAAAAGAAATTAAACAATTTATAAATCATTTATAGATTATCTCACCTGTAGATATTCAATTATGATTTTTTTTAATAATCAAAAAGTTTTTGTGTCTTATCGAAAGAAAAAAATAAAAGAACAAAATTTTTGATTATTAAAAAAATCTGATAATTGAATATTTATAGATGAGATAATTTATTCTTTAACATTTCAATTTGAAAAAAAAATTTGTACCAACATCAACATACGTGTATGTATGTATGTATATATATATATATATATATATATAACTAAGTAAATATTAAAAAATAATATTAATTCAGTCATACCTAGCCCTGAAAAAAAATACTGATAGACAGAAAACAATTAAATTAATATTTTTTTAGTAACTATATATAAATGAAGTTTATTTAATTTTTTTAAAACTATCTTTATGCCACTAATAGACAAATATTTATCGATGATTTTAAAATTATATTAAAAAATCGTATATTTCTTTACGATTTAAAAAGAATATGCTCAAATAACAAAATAAATTTTTTGAAGCCTTTCATATGCAAAAAAAAATCCTAAATTTTAAAAATCAGTTGTAAATATTTGTACAGTTTAACCAATATTTTATTAAATAAAATATATCAATTAAAAATTAAATATATTCATAATTTTTTATCTTGAATTATTAGCAATAATGTGAGTATAAAATAAAATGCAACAATTTTCTTTTTTATAAATATATAACATTTTTGAATAAAAAATAATATGGCCAAAAAATTACGAAAAACATAACAAAACAAAGACTTTTTAACAATAAAAAACTTAGCTGCATAAAATTGAATTTAAAATAATTGTTTTCTCACCTAGAAAATACATTTTGAATGAATTAAAATGACTTTCCTCCTGGCTTCTTTTAAATTCCTTTATTTTATCTTTGAAAAATTAAAATTAATAACGACAGTCAACACGACACAACTAAGTACATATGCACTCACTCCATATATAAACAAACAATTAATTAAACTAAGTCTCTAACGATAATTTAATCGATAAAAACATTTTTTTAATGCGGGGTGATACGATAATCATTTACGTAATAAAAAATGAATTTTAAAAATCCCATTTCTCTAATGCCAGTTAATATTGAATTTAAAACAAATTACCAAATCCGGAAATTTTCTAAGATCTAAGTAATTTGTTTTTTTTTTATTTAGGTTTTTTATTTCATTTGCATAACAGAAGTAAAAGCTTCTGCATACCAGAAATTACACTGTGACACAGATAGGAATTCTTATCGTATTAATAAATAAATATGAATTCAACAAAAGTTACTTTTTTTGTTCAGTTAAATTTGTGAAATGATTACTATCAAAGCCCTTATATTTAAATAGACTTTAAAAAATTTGGTATAATAGGGTTTAGTGATTCATTCAGCATTAAGATGTGGGTGTTGATTTTCTTCTGTGTTTAATGTTTTAACTAAAATAAAATCACTTTGCTTAAATACCCCACCCACCCCTGAAATACTTTTTCCAAATCTTTTTCTAGTTGATTTATCAACACTATTTTGATTACTTACTTTATTTTTTAATTTTCATGGTGCAAAAATCACCTTGGCTTCTTTTTTTATTGTTTTTCTGTTAATTTTATTGTTGATTTTTTATATTTAATTTTTTTTTTTTTATCTGAGATTTTCTGTCATTTCATTTAGTTGTTACGTCAGGCAAAATAAACAGATCCACTCCTGGCAAGATTTTTTTTTTCTTTTTGGCTCATACTCCCAAGTCTCTCTAATTCTTAGACTGGTGTGTTTAGCTTGTTTTAAAAAACAATTTGCTGTCAACCAACCAACACCTCCACTGAGTTTTTCTATTAAATCCACAGGAATAGACTGTCCACATTCTGTAAATGTTTACTTGGTCTTATGTCAATCTGTTGAGCATTGTTAGCTAGTACCACCTGACAATAAAGTAGTGATTCTAGACATTTGCTTGAATAAGTAATATCCATCTAGAAAGTGTATACTCAATTCTGTTTGCAGACAGAAATATCTAAAAAATACTTACTATAAATTGATATAGTACCTGGTAACGCTAATGGAATGTAGACATGTGATTCTTTTTCACATGACGTCAGCACTTTGAAAGAAATCAGCGTTGTGAACCCCTGTTTTCACCCCATTTTTTGAATCTGTGGGTTGTGTTCAACCAATTTGTTTTAAATTTCACACACAGACGCTCTACATTGATTGTCAAAAGAAAATTTTTTGAAAATATCAATTTTAAGCCGATTTGGCACATGGACATTTAGGCAAGGGTCATTTTGCCAAAATTACCCCATTTTTCAATTGATAGGCAATAATTTTTCTCAGTAAAATCAGACACTCCGACTAAATATTCCGAAACGATCTCAACCAATTTCTGAGATTTTGATCGAGACACGGAATGGCAAAACGCATTTTCCAGCGTTTTTTATGTTTTCCACCTTTTCCCCATTTTTTTTTTTTTTTTGACGAATATCAATCAAATTTCAGATATACGTTCTGTACATGACCCTGTTGCCCGTCATGGTGAGAGTTCATTTAATTTTAAATATCTTACCAGTATTTTATGGCGTCTTATTTTCCCGTGTTTTTTCATTTCCGACCACTTTCCAACAATTTGTGCCAAAATTTCACACAAAGATGCAAAATAGTGATCTGTGCCGATTTTTTTTTTAAGTCCTGCAATTATTTGAGGGTTCATTCTGGAAGGGTTTCAAGAGGTTCATGGAAGTGCAGGATATTCCATGTTTAGATTGACCTGCACAATCAACAGACCTCAATCCTATAGAAAACGTATGAAATTACATCAAGCAAAAGCTACGCAACGATAAAAATTCAAATTTGGAAGAACTTTGGACAAAAATTGAAGAGAAGTCGGATGCCCTATCACCAAAATATTGCCGCTAACTAATTCAAGGAATTTCCAAAAAATTGCAGGCTGTCAAATTGCAGAAGGGCTATACTACTAAATATTAACTAGTTCATTGTGTTCCTGCTGAATTTGTGCTGCATTAATGTTCTAAAGTTAGATTTAAATAACAATTTTTCATTGTGCAGACTTTCTTTTTGCCTTCTTGATTTGAAGTTAATTTTTTAAATTGACGTGAACACTAGGATACTTCAACTAAAATTATGAACAGGTAAAATTATAGAGGAATAAAAGGCCAGTCAAATGTTTAAACACAAGGTTCGCACAGACTTGAAAAGTCCTTGAATTTTGAGTTTTGCCTTAAAAGGTCTTGATTTTATTATTACGTTGAAAAGTCCTTGAAAATATGGAAAATGCCTTGAAAAGTCCTTGCAAATAGTATTCTTTATAGGAAAAATTGATGTTTAAATATTAAAAGTAAAATTGAAATAAATACTATTAGAATAAATATCAAAAATAAAATTGAAAAATACATTTGTCGATACAAGTTATGTGACTTTATTCTTTACGGTAGTCAGTCCGTTGTTTTAGTGAAAAAAGAAAATAAAGGAAAAATCAGCATTTCATTTTATTTGAATTATGAAAAAAAGACCTCTAATTTCAAGGAATATGATAACTGAATAATTAAATAGTTAGTTAATTAGTGTCTATATTGTTTGTGTTATAATTATTATTAAATTTCTGTAAATCTGCTTAATAAACAACAGCAACGTGAAACAACAAACACATCAATATCCAGTTTTTTGGGTTTTTTTTCGGATGCTACAAAAAATGTTAAAATTTTTCCTTATTTTCATTGAAAATTTTAAAAATATATTTTATGTAATTAAGAATTCCAATATTTATTCGAAATATAATAATAAAAACTATTTGTTTTTAATCATCATTTTTTAAAATAAAATCAAACAATTAAAATATGCGCACTTCGATTTTAAGCACGTACGCCGTAGTTTCAAATTAAAAATATTTAAAGAAATTTTTTGATAGGATAAACATTTTTGAAAGTGCCATAATTAGTGCTCCCGCAGACCCCGCAATTGCCCGGGGTGCAGGCTCCTTAGGGGCCCGCAAGGCCCCAGGATGTCGCAAGGCTTTTATTGGCTTCCCAGATATATTGAAATAATAAAAAAAGAGGATTAACTTGAAAATAATTATCATGTATGTTAAAATCAACATGTATTTCTCTGGCTATCAAATATTTATATATATTTGAAGAAGGCAAAGAATTTGTCTTTTTTTTTTAATGAGCTTGAGAGAGATATATATCTGGAGACAAGCATCCATCAAAATTGTCGGTTATTTTTAAAGCTCATAAAAATCTATTAAAATCCATTATTTCTGAACCCTTTTTTTTTTCCAGAAAGTTAAAACCCTGAATTTCATTTTATTAAAAACAGAATAATATAATATTTTTTCTATAATTTTTAATCAATTTTTAAAGTTTAAAGTTTTAGTAAAAGCGTGCTTGGACCTAATTTTTTGGCAAACGTAAACAAAACTAAATCATTTTTTAAAAATACCTTTTAATCAATCAAATGATTTTTTTTTTATGTCTAAATAATATTTACGATGATTGGCTATAAGAATATGCAAAAATATTACAATATAAATACCTGTTTTCCAAATTATTCCAAATAATTTTGTTTCCCCCCTCAACTTTCCATTTTAAGAGAGTCGAGTCAAACTTTTCTATTGTTTTGTTTTTGGTTTTAAAGTTAAATTCCATGTTTCTCTTTTTTTTACCATTAAATAAAACTCTTTGAATCGTGCAACAAGTCAAGTGAAGATTCGTGTTTTTTTTTTATAATTAGTTTAAGTGTGTTTACTGTTAAAACATTTATTATTATGTTCACAAGAAATTTTAAATAATAAATCATCTTACCTATAAATATTCAATTATCCGATTTTTTTAATAATCAAAAAGTTTTGTGTCTTATCAAAAGAGAAAAAAAATAAAAGAACAAAATTTTTGATTATTAAAAAAATCAGATAATTGAATATTTATAGTTAAGATAATTTATTCATTAAAATTTCAATCTAAAAAAAAATTTATACCAATATCAACATATATTTTTTTTTACTTAGCAAATATTTAAAAAAAGAAAACTAATTCAGTCCTGCCTAGCCGTGAAAAAAATACAAATAGATGGAAAACAATTAGATCAATATTTTTTCAATAGCAATATATGAATGAAGTTGATTGAATTTTTTTAGTACTATCTTCGTGTCACTAATAGACAAATATTTATCGATGATTTTAAAATTATATTAAAAAATTGTAGAATTTTTTTAAGCCTTTTATATGCAAAAAGAAATCTAAATTTCAAAAATCAGTTGTACTGATTTTGGAAATCTCTATGAACATTCATAAAAGTAAATATTTGTACGGTTAAACCTATATTTTATTAAATAAAATATATCAATTAAAAATTAAATATATTCATAATTTTTATCTCGAATTATTAGCAATAAATGTGGGTATAAAATAAAATGCAAATATTTTCTTTTTATAAATATATTTTTGAATAAAATCATAAACAACAAAACAAATACTTTTTAACAATAAAACACTTAGCTGCATAAAATTGAATTTAAAACAATTGTTTTCTCACCTATAAAATACATAAATGGTGAATGCATAAGAGTCGAAACAAAACGATTTAATAAAATTTTTACACGACTCTATTTATTAAACAAATATAAAACAATTATCGTGCTAAAATATATTAATAAACAAAAAAAAAAACAGAAGTAAAAGCTTTCACTTCTGAAGACCAGAAATTGAACAGCGACAGACCTAAAATCCCTATGGTATTAATAAATTGATAATAAAAGAAATTTTTACAAAACCTTACCATCAATGCTTCTTCTTCGTCGTCTTGTTTTATGTATCCCAGTTAAAACGTTATTCAGTTTGTGCTGGCCTCGGCGATCACGCTTTACTCGGCTGTACATATCAGTAAATTCCTAAAACAAAAAAAACAAAAAAAAAAAACCTTAAATTTTGTTACTCACTATGATAGATGATACAGAATAATTGGGAATGCTACAATTATTAAACATAGAAAAAAGGTCATTAAATCCCCACCAAAAAACCAGCAAGTTAGAAATTTCACAATGGTTTCATGGAAAAAAAAGGAGATCCACAAGAAATTCAATGGCACAATTTTTGTTTCAATCTATTTTGTGTTAAAATTGTCAGCGCTTTTTGTGAGATGTTTTCTTAAATATATTTGACAACACACACAGCACTATTATTTAAAGTTAAAACAATTTCAGAAGTTATTTATAATGCAAGATTTTCTTGGTTGGTTAAGTGATGAAAAACAAGAAAAGAAAATAGACATACCAAATCATCATCCATTTCTTCTGCGCCCTTCCTTTTACGTTTTCGACTATCATTTTTGTCTTGATGATCTGCTAACTCTGATGAAAGAAAACGTTTACGAGTTGAGCGTCGTATTGGTAAAAGTGATTTTTGATTATTAACTGGATCAGATTTTTTCTTGATGGTCTGTCTTTCATTTTTATGACAACCTTTAGAATTTTCTTTGGCGGAAGTTTCCAACTCTACAAAGTAGAAATAAGAATGTACATTGTTTAGTATATCTTACCAAGAACTAGTTCTTAATATATCAAACATAAAATATCTACTGTAATCAAAGAGTTTTACAAAAATCACATTACTAATGAAATCATGAGACTAAGATTCATTGATTGTTGAGTTTAACAGCATGTTAACTTCTATTGGATCATTTTTATGTCAAAACAGTTTTGAGTAAATATTTTGTTAGCATTTACTGTAAAAATAATTTGTAGATAAATTGAATTCTATTGGTGCATTTTTCTTTGTAAATCACAAGTTTATAAATTGCCACTTGTAAATCACAAGTTTGTAAATTGCCAGTTGTACTGTTTCATTTAAAATATTGCTGTTTAGACCTACTTTTTAGGAAGATATACATTATTATGCTCTTCACTTTTTAAAAATTCCTGTCATGGTCCTTGCATAAGAGTTTGAGTTTGTTTGTGTTTTACGGCATATCAACCATTTTAGGTCATTTAATGCCTAGAACAATCATCAGTTTTGATAAACATTATTTTTGTTCACACTTAGTTTTTTTTAATAACACAGTATGCACTATTTAACCCATAGCTGGAAGGAAAGTGGGGATTCATACCTTTCCCAAGGCCTTGCATAAGAGGATTTTTTTCTGAAGAACACTAAAGTATTAATAATCTATAACATTGTAAATTAAACAATTATAACGAGGACTAAAGTCAGCATAGTAACTATACATACCATTTGCTTTCATTAACAAAATATAACATTTCTTTAAGCCTGTTGTTCAGTCATGAACACTAAGATTTTTATGCACGTTTGCTTAATTAGAAATCATTTTGTTTTTTTTCAACTGTCTGTGTGTATATCATTATACTCAAAATTTCTATTGTGAATCAAATCTATAACTAACATTAATATATTTCTGTCCAGCAAGGGTGATGAAGCTAGTAAGTTGCTGTTATGCAGGTTCAATTCTTGCAAAAAAACTTTTCCATATTTTTGAAATTTGAATTATGGGGTATTCAGACTTGTAGAACATATATGATTTGGTTTTGTGGAGGAAAAAAATAGCACTGCTAAGGGGTTGAACTTGAAAAATTTTGTTGCAAGCCCGTAGCATCCGTTATGTGTGTGTGTGTGTGTGTGTGGTGGGGGGGCTATGTTGGTAATTAGGGTGTCTATATAACGGCAGTTTACTTAAATAATTTTTCGGCTTTCAAAAAAATTACAGCAGTTTTCTAAGAAAAAAATCTTAAAAAAAGAAAATTGCAATGAGCACAGAAAGAAGATCAAAGCAACAATCAAGCAAGGCTGGGCAACACTACTAGTTTAGAATGTAATCGTAATTCTTTTAAGTTCAAAATTTGTTATGGTTTTGCTTTCATAAAGTGTTTCTTTAGACTTTAAATGGTAGGACTTTTCTCATGCTTTGTTAAAGTCAACTACTTGATGATCATGTAGCAGAGGTATTTTTTTTAGATTGGTGATAAAAATGACCATGGTAATAAGCAATTATTTAGAGAACAAAAAAACACAGAGCTTAGAATTGTCATGTGCCATATCTGCAACAGGACCTGTAAAAGTCATGTGGAACTACAGAGTAATTTGTGGACTCACAACCAGATGCCAATATTATAACCAAAATTTACACAATACTTTTAAAGCAAAAATGTAATAAAAAAAAAATACATTACCTTCTTCTTCCTCTTCCTCTTCTTCTGTACTCTCGTCATGAGTTATTTCTGTTGGTTTACTATTTGGAGAACAAAACAAAATGAATTTTTATTGCCGAATTAATTTCTTTCAATTTTCTTAAATCATCTTAAGCAAGAAATTAAAATTAATTTCTAATGATTATAAATTTTCAAATATTCCCTAACACCTAAATATTTCTTTAGATGAAAACAATATAGAACTTTGAAGGAACCTTGTTGATAATATAAAACCACGATTTATATACAAAAACATGACAAGCGAACTCTCCTTAAAGTATTAAATTGACACTAGTGTTGGGACGATTCCTAAATTTTTACTGATTCCAATACCAAGTACGATTCCACAGAATAGTTGTTTTGAAACGGAATTCAGGGTTTTTTTTGCGATTTTTTCCCCCAAAATTTGAAGTTTATGAAAAACAATAGTTTTCTTTTTTAAAACTTGTAAAACATGTACGAAAATTTCTGGGAAAGGAACTTTAAAAAAATTATTACATCATTTAATTGATAATAAAGGATAAGAAATATAATTTTTTCTTATTTTTAGAATTCATTCTCATGCTTTCAATATGGGGCATCAATTTACTCGAGCGTTGTATGTAAAAGTGAGGAGAAGAAAGCACTCATTAAAAATATTTAAATGATGATTTTTTTCCTCATTTGTTTTTTTTTTTTTTTTTAGATGATTTCATAGATTAATGACCAATCGAAAAATTTGAAAAAAGACGAAAAGAAAAAGTCATAAGGGTGTGTACGAATTGTACCAGCCCACTCCATCACTAGGAATGACATAAAATCTGGCTAATCTTTTACCCCTCTCTAAATTAAAGCTTCTTTTTTATGTGAAATAACTATTGTTAACTGGTTTGTTTTGTTTTTATTATTAAAATGAAGAAAAACAACAAAAAATTATTTAAGTTCTTGAACTGATGGTGTAAAAAAAAAAAACAACCCATTTTAAAAACTATGGAGATTCTCAAATTTTAAGTAAGTAAAATTTAAAGTTTAAAAATATACAAAAAATAACAAATATAACTTTCCTGATAGAAACTAATAACAAACTATACTTCAAACATACCTTCACAATAAATAGGATTCAAATATCATTCATAATTGAGAAAAATAAATTTAAAACCGATTTTTTACAGATACCCTCGATTAAAAAAACAAAACAAAAAAAACGTGAAAAATACTCAATAAATCAATCATTTATGTCAACACTTAAAGGGGAATAATTGATTACCCCTCAATTAAAAGTATGGAAACACTGCTTTGCTTTTAACTCCACGTTCCTCTTCCTTCTCCTCCATCAATAAGTTCAATGTTCTCTCGATTTTTTTCCTTTGACATTTGTCACCTTAAACTAATTGGCGGATCATTTTAAAAAATGAAATAACATTTTAATTCTTTTAAAATTAATTTTACGATGGAATTTATTTTTTTGTTTTGTTTTTTATGAACTTTATAGAATATATTTTTATTTTAGAAAAAAAATTGCTAAGTCCTGCAATTTTATACATTTTTGTGCAGACTATAAAAAATTCATATATCTAAGAAGTAAGGTGTTCCAACTTGAATATATTTTAAGAAAAGGGAGAGATATTGCAAACAATTCTAAAATGAATGAAAAATTTGTCATTTTTTTTTCAAGTACTTTTTCTTAGATAAAATCCACAAAATAAAACTCTGCAACTTATTTAGGCGCATTTTAAAACATGGGGAGGGTAAAAAGTTCGAAAAAATGCAAGAAGATACTAGTTTTGACAAATAATATATATTTCATTTAAAAGAGCGTAAAATTTTAAATAGACATTGAATAAATTGAAATTAAAGACTATTTCAGACATATTTTTAGAAACTGAAAATTTTTTAGCGATTTTCTAATTTTAAAATTCTAATGCAATTCATTACATAAAAAGATATCCGCCATGGTAACTTTTTTTTTTACTGATAAAAAAATATAATTTCTACACTTTTTTATAAATTACGCTTTATTATTTATTAAACAGAAGTGTTTAGTAAAACAAATTAGAATAATTAGAAATGAATCTATTTACTTAGACATAATGTAATCGCTGTTACTAATTAGGGGAGGGGATATAAATTTTCCGACATTTTCTGTCATACCTACTCCACTACCACCAGTTCACAATTATTTTTTTTATTATTCGTCCAATGTTTTTAATTTTTTTTGTTTCATATCAAATGTGAAATTTTATGCTTTTTCGAATAAAACAAAAATTATTAGAGAAATGTTTTTCTAACTTTACACACCCTGCCTCCTATTAAGATAGTTGACAAAAATAAAAGATTAAGCTAAAAATATTTTCCGGTCATGGGTAAAATAATCTGTGCGCAAAGTTACTTTCTCTTTTAAGTTAAACTTTTTGCGTTTTTAAAAGATTTTCATTTTTTTTTTTTTCTGTTTTTTCTTGTTCAAAGTTAAAAAAAGTTTAATTGCTTCATTCGCTAAATATTTCAAAATGTAAATTTTTAGAAGAAAAAAAAATCGAAAATTGACTTATTGTATTTATTCAAAAACTAGCAAAATGATTATTTTGTTTGATTTTTAATTTTGTGGACAGCACAATGTGTGCTGTAGTTTTAAAGGTTATTCCAAAGATACGTTTTGGCTACTTCAAAAGAAGCCGCGGACTATTATTATACTATGTGATCAATTTCAATTTAGTTTTAGAGATGTCTTTAAACAGCCTTCATTCAAAAATTTAAAAGTATTGGGCTTTTTCAGCCATTCATTAATGGAAGATTGTCGGTGAAACAAAAAAACAAAAATTGCCAAAAAAAGGGTTTATTTATTTATTTAGTCACCCGTTGGAAAAATCACTCACATATGGGCCTATGTGACGGAATAAGCAAATTCATTAAGATTATCTTTAAAGTAATTAATAATTTTCTTGTACATCATAAAATTAGTCATAAAAAGTACTAAGGAGTTTTTATCAAATTTTTGACTATTAATCTCACCTAAAAAAAATAGAAATATTGTTTTTACAGTTCAAAAAACTTGATATCATTTTTCTAGAGAGGAAATCCATAAAATTAGATTTTTAAAATGCATTATTCAATTGAATACGCAATTTCTTAATAATTTCCAGCAAAGAAAAATAATGAAACTAGAAAAATATTTTTATGTATAAACACGTAAAATAAGTAAATTAAAATAATCCAACCCCATTCCATCAAATTGAAGACAAGCAATTAAAACGTTTCAATATAAAATCTGAAATTGACATACGCTGATTGGTTTTGTTTACATCTCCGTGTATGCATCGACCAAATATTGCTGCTGGAAAGACAAATTAGACCAATGACGTACGGTCAAAGATTTTAATAACTAAATTACTTATAATCATTATGCAAAGGAGAAAACCCATACATTTTATTTCATTTTAATAAATTATTTTTAACTTAATTAAATTCATACTCATAGCATGATGAGTTTAGATCTAAGCTAGGATTACTGATGAAGAGGTAATTTTAATATGAAAATAAATCTTGATTACCAAAAATCTTATGCTGTTTTCTCGGATTTGATCTAGACAAATGAACAGGAGAGGCTTAACTTGAAAATTAGATTCTTTTCCCGATTATATAAAAACATAATATATGGCTCCATTTGAAAAGATATATAAAAAAAAATATTAGATCTAACTAACATTCACTGAATTTTGATAGGAAAATAACAGGTATAATTCCGGGTGAAACTTAATATTGCTTCAAAGTAGTGGTAAGGAACGAAAAGAAAAAGAGTCATGCATAGTATTTTCTAAGCATATAACAGCATTAATTACATACTAGTATTTGAAATTTCTAGGTCACTAATTACTATAGACACCAGAACATTCTGTTGTGGTACTATTTTAAGGTACCACAGCACTCAGTCTTAGCACTACCGCTCTGCGTATGAATACACTTCCTCATTTTTTCCACAATGCTTCTGGGGTTCTATCTGCCCTTTTTTCCAAGCCAGCCATCGCCATGTAAAGACGGATTCAACCTGGCTCCTGCTTGGGGTCTTAACCCCAGCAGGGTTATTACTAACTAGTTGGCTTTCTAGATATTACCATAGAACCAAAAATATTAATAAGAAATTATGTAACCAGTGTATTGTTAATGTAAATAAACATTAGTTAAGTTTTACAAAAACTGTGTTATGTGTTGCTGTGTGTACTCGACAAATATTTCTCCAGTCAGCAGATAAAAGAAGGAACACCAGTTGAAAGGTATGTTTAAATTATTTTCAACATAACATCAACCGACCCATGGGATGGTCACCCGCTGGGGTCCCTATGAACATTTAAGGCCAAAGGCCACCCCATGAGGTATGTGACCATCAAAGGTTTACATTTGGTGCCGTGACCAGGATGTCCATCCCTAGCATAGGGATTGATTCGAACCACGGTAGAATCAAAGGTTTACACTGTGAACAGTGATTATTTATAAAAATATTAGTCAAAATATTTTGGTAAATAAGTTCTTATGACTGCTTTTTAATCAAATTACTATAATCTATTTTAGAATAAAAATGAAATTATATAACATTAGAAACAGCTGTTTATTAAAAGTTGAAATCAGTCATTTCAGCATGATTCAACTAAATCTTAGAATGGAGATTCTTCAATTTTCTTTAAATTTTCAATGTTGGTTTGGTAGAAAATGAAGAAAATGCTGAAAACATTTCATTAGTTTCTTGTTTTAGTCTTTAAGGCTATTTGTAAGCTTTTAGGAAAAGAAACGCTTTTTTGTTTTTTTCTTTCGAGAGATTTTATTGCAAATAAAACAAACATTTTTTTCAATGCTACTACCATTTCCACAGAGGCTTCCATAAACAATCAAAGACAAACCTAATCATTGAACCATTTTTGTTTCAGGCCATTAAACATCAGTTAAAAAGTGGAAGAAATAATTTTCAGAATTTTACTGATTCACATTCTTAAACAATTCTGACATAGAAATTGATCTTTTAAATATTAAACAATGCATTATTTACAAAACAAGTTAAAAAGAAGTAATACAAAGTTTTTTAATAGATTTTTGTTTAATTTGAGCAACATGAAAGAAGATTAGAATTTTGGGAGTTTTGCAAACTACAATATCTTGAAACTCATTTGAAATCATACACAATTATATAACAATCAATAGTTTGGAAAGAAGCTTGGAAATCATATTAAGACACTCAACCCAACTACTAAGTCTCTTGTTAAAAAACAAGAAAAAATTGAATAAAAATATTAAAAAAGAAAATTAAAATTCTTTTTAATGAAATTTGTCTGAATAATGATATTCTGCCTAAATATACAAAATTTAAAAATGATATAACAGCACAAAAATGTGTGAACAATGAAGATACAAAAACAGTTAATGAGATAAGTGGGTATCAAAATGAATGAATAATAGATTATAATTTTTATCAAAAAAATGTTAAAGACCTCTGAAAAGAAATTGATATCTCAGTTAAAATTACTAACCTGATAACTGCAGACTTCTTTGCTTTACTATGTCCTTTAAAACCAGATGATTTCTTTGTTATATGCTTAACATAACCAGAACATGACTTCTTAGTCTTACGTTTTTTATAACCAGAAGAGGTTTCCTCAGCACTCTGACTTTTCTTTTTAGAGTTGACTTCATACTGGAGAAAAAAAGAGAATTGTATTTATTTTAAAATTTCAGATACCTTATGGGTATAGTATTTAATGTTACGGTTTCAAAATTTTCTAATGCAATATGATTTTAAATATTTTTTGCATTCCAACAAAATTATTTTTTCATATTAGGTTGAGGATTCTATTTGGGTTTACAATTTATTTGGAACATAAACCACTATCAATGATTATTCCTTCATGCTTAAAAAAAGGAATTTTTAAATATCAAATAAATGAACAATCCAATTAATCAGGATTACAATTTTTAATTTACAAATTATTTTAATACAAATTCACATCTAAATAAATTTAAGTGGATAAAAAGAAAAAAAATTAGGAACATTGTGAAATTCATAAATACTTTTTATAAACCCAAGTAGAAAATATGAATACAAATGACAAATAAATAGTTTATATTAATTCAAACAATTACTGGAATTGAAAATTTAAAATAGTTTCTTTATAGGTACAATTGAATCTTGTAAAAGCAAACCAATAGACAAGCTATAAAAAATTGAAATGAAAACGTTTTCTTCATTGTGTGAAATATTGAGGCTTGACAGTGTCATTTAGATTTTCATTATCTTTAATGCAGGTAGGCCCATTAGTTTTGACTACCCTCAAATGTAAATATTAAAAAAGGATTTAAAAAGAAAATAACTATCTTTTAAAACTATCTAGATAATAAATTTTAAGCATAAATAAATGAATGAATGAACAAAATTAGCATCTATGCTAAAATTGACATAAAAAAATTAAATAAAGAAAGCTTAACAAATGTTGAAAAAAAATAGCATGTATCAATGTTTTCAGAAAATATTAAATAATTTCAAAATAATTTATTTTGCGGCATTCTAAAGTTAAACAAGTAAAATACGAATATGATTTAAAAAAACAAATTAAAACAAGCTGTACCATTTCCAGTAATTATTTCAATTTTAACTATATATATTTTTATTTGGGGGTGGGTAGGGGTTGAATTATTTTTCTTTAAATTACAACAAAAAAAAGGTATGCAGAATAATACCAACAGAATTTTTTAAAAACCACTACTAAAAAGTTTTTTTTCAGGTTTTACTGAAAAGAGAAGGAAGGCACAGTTACAATGGGTTATAATTTGGGGGGGAGGTTTTTGGGTTTTTTTTTCTTCTTGTAAATTAATAAAAAAAAAGATTTTCTTATTCAAAACTCATAAATGCATGAAAATGTGTTGAAAAGGAATTTTTTAATTATTGCATCAATTAACAGCTTATTTTTAAAAAACATTTTTTATGCAGTCATAATTTTCCATTAAGGTAAACCTTAGAACCGTGTGACCCTGGATATCATTCATATATTAGGTATAACAGAAAATGTCGGAAAATTGATATCCCCCCTAATTAGTAACAGCGATTACATTATGTCTAAGTAAATAGATTCACTTCTGATTATTCTAATTTGTTTTAATAAACATTTCTATTCAATAAATGACAGGCTTCTACAGACAAATTTACTTTTAGTTGACCTTTGACAACTAAATATTTTCATTTACTAGCCAAATAGAAAAATTACTA
>JAYKTE010618170.1:0-18084 GCA_036873565.1 Xipholeptos notoides | reverse complement strand
CATGGAGCAGCCAGCACAGCAGAGCACTCAGCAGCAGCAGCACTCCAGCAGCAGGCAATGTTGTTTTGTTAAGAATGTTTTTAAAAGTTAGAAGAGGAGAGAAATTATTTTTAAAATGGTTAGTTAAACTTTTCTAAACCAACGTAAGTATATAAAAAATGAATTCAACAAGTAATTAAAAAAAAATGAACTTATTACAAAAAGGTTGTTTTTTTCGCAACTACCGTTCAACAAATAATGTCGCGAAAAAAATAAATTTAAAATGTTCTGCCCTTTTGCGTTTTTGTAACGGGGGCGGGACCGGTCATTATTTGCGTATGCTTAAAATTTAGGGAACTGAACTGAGATTGCAAAGAGTATCCAAAAGGGTTTGTTTTTTTTTAAATATTTCTGGCCTTAAATGATTCTTCAGAGGTTGCTGGTTGATAGTCCGTATAACAATAGACAAACAAACACCAATTATTATTAAAAAAAAAACGTTTTTGCATGAAACAATTTTGGCAGACGTATTTTTTTTTTCTTTTATTTACACTAAACCTCAAACTTTCTGATTATCCCCCAAAATTGCAAAGAAAAAAAAATGCATAGGGAGGATGCCCGCCCGCAGTCAGTTAGTTGGGTGCTCATTTTCTATCGATCCCCATATTTGGGAGAAACTTGTTAGAAATTAACGACAAAAGTATTTTCTTATTCAAAATTGTAAAAAAAGAATGTATGCAAATTTGTTATTTTTAAAACATCTATGCTGTTAGTTGTGATTTTACATCTTTATAAATATTTACTCTGAACTCTAAAAATTTAAATGTTTCTTACGTGGCAATGAAAATAAAATTACTATTACTTTCAGTTTTATTTCTAACTAATATTTTATTTCATTTTCAAATGAAAAACTAAATCCAAAATGAGAGCAATCGTCTTTTTAAAGTTCATCATTTGAGGTTTCATTTTTTTATTTTGCGAGTTGGGGTCTTTCTTTTTCTTCTCTACAAATATTTTATTCTTAACCATTATTATCATTTTTTTTAGTTATGGAATATCTTAAATGATGTACTCCAAGTATTTGCGTTTAGACGGCTTCCAGCTTACTCGAACTGTAACAAACAACATTTACAACAACAGTTATCATTAGGTAGGTAAAGTAAGTTTTATTTATCACTAAACAACAACACTAACAGTAACATTAAAACACTAATCTTATCTTTAAAGTGACCTTGTGTGTCTGAGTAAAAATGATCTCTAACAAACTACTTTGCAATTCCTACAGACTTGAAATTTGATATATGGGGTATTCGTTCCTGTAAAACGAATTCGATTAGGTTTTGAGTTTGAAAAATAGCTGCTAAGGGGTCAAACTTGAAAATTTGTATTGTTTTGCAGACCTGGGCTCGGACCTGTAGTGTCTATTCGGTGTGCAAGAAAATAGTATGGGAAGGGTTGCCAACTTTCTGCTTCGCAATTCCGGGGGCCACCTTAATAACAAGAAGCATTACAAATAAGGTTGCCAACTTCATTTTCTCACCATTCCAGGACACCTTAGTACTAAGCATTCCAAGATTGATGTCCAAGGCATGTGATGTTGGGAATCAATTCCAAGATGTTGGGAATTAAAATAAAGGAAAGAACACTTACTTAGAAGCACAACACCCCTTCTCTCTTCTATAATTTGAACAAGTCAAGCACAGTCAAAATTGTCTTCAATACTTACAGTTAAATATATATACATTTCACCAGATTAAAATACAACAAATATACAGGTAATAGGTAGTTTATTCATTAAGAGATTAATGAATATTGATAGTAATATAGAGAAGAAATATTTTCTTGCTGTTCATGGTTTGATTCCAATACTTCAAGTGGCTTTACAAAAAAGCATTCTTCTCTTTTTCAAAAATAAGCCAGATAAAATATAATTGGCACTAAATGAACAAAGTTTCTGTTACCTGAGTTGGACATTATTTATCCACTATATGCATTCACACTGAAGGGTCAAGGGCTTTGACCCCCCATCACCACCACCAAGTGAGATGATAAATCAAAGCTGAAACAATGACATTCTCAAGTACCTTAAAGTTAAATATTTTCTTAACAATGACTGTCGCTGCTATTCCAGGACAGTTGGCAACCCTAGTATGGGGGCCTCATTGGTCAGAAAAGTATTAAAGAATAAATCCATTCCTAACCCCTAATTCTAACCCTAACAGTCCAGTTTAAAATGGAAATCACCTGCCTCCACCCCAAACTTGACTTCAGTGGGTCCAAAGTGTAAGTTAGGGTCTCCTTAACATGTTTCTGTATATTGTTAACAAGAAAACTCATTTGGACTATTGGTTATAGCCCTTAAGATAAGCCCACTAGCCATTCATCTCCTACAAGTTTTTATTTTTTACAGGCAATTATAGCTGGCTCTTTTTACTCTACCCAATTAGTTCTGAAATATGATTAAAATAAGCACTTAATCCAGAAAAATCCTGAAATAATAAATATTAATGCTGTTTGATGGTTTGCTTTGCTTTTTGCTTTTTATGAATTATCTGAAACCAAGAAAAAAGGATTTTTAGTAAAAATGTGTATTATTATCACTTCCAAGCCGGTAATGGGTGCCTCAGAGGGCCAGTAAATGCCAGAAATGTAGGCCATATTACTACTACCATTTCGAGACCTTCATATATTGTTTTTACTTTTCTTTTTCCCACATAATGTTGGAACTCAAATGAGTTCCCATACTTGACCAATCCCAGAAATCCCCTCTTTATCTTTCTCTCTAATAGCAGAACACAAGAGCTAGCTCAGCATACAACAGAAAGGAAGCATGGACTTTCCACAATTCCCAAAACATGTTAACTTTGTGGAAAATAAAAATTCTATATACAAGTCCATTTTTCTCATCCTCAAGCATTACAATGGTAACCTGACTACCAACAAGCATTACAATGGTAACCTGACTACCAACAAGCATTACAAGCTAATTAATTAAGCGATTTAAAAGTTAATTTAGTTTTATTACTGTATGATCAATGAGTGCATGGCAGGCAGGATAAGTGTCCAGGATTATATGTCATTTAGGGTTTCTATAACTACAAAATTTAGATTTTCATTCATAAATGATGTCTAGGTTTTTAAAACAGAAATATCCACTTATTTTATTCATTTATTGTGCTTAAAAAATATTCTTTATGCTTTTTTTTGTCCAAGATTTCATTTTAATTCATTTTTTTTTTTAAGATGCTTTTAGAAAAACGTAACTGAAAATGATTTCTGTCCTCTGTTCCTTCCTGGATTGGGCACAACAGCCACAAGCTATAGGATATTTTGCTGGAATATTTGCTATGATTTTAATTCAACATATTGTCTTTTATATCTTTTATTATGTTCAGGTAATAAACTTTGTTGTTTGGTGATTGTGTTGGGTTAAAGTCTAGAATAGGGGACATATCCTACAGTTGACAATCGAAAAACTTCTCCTTTCTGTGCTGAAGGACTTAAACTTTAATCTTCACCTTAAATGTTATGGTTTGGGGGTCACAAAAAACCACATCATACCAATGGGAAAGTGTAGCTGAATTTTTAAAAAGCATTATAAAATCATGTTGGGTGCCATATTAGAGTGCATAAGTTGAGGAACAAATACAAAGCAAATCAATAATATCTAGTTTTTGGACTATTGTCCTTATCCTTATTGTTACTTTCACAATGATTCAGCCGATGAAATTATAATAAAAGCTTGGTCAATAACGGTAAGAAGTGTACAATAATGGTAATAGCTATTGAGTACAAGTGTAATGCCACAAGCTCTGCGCATCACTGCCAGTCACTAGGAGCTAGATAATTTTATAGTTATAGCTATATTGAGACTGGGCAATAACAGGTTACATTTTGTTGCTGGATTTGACTCATAAAACGATTGCTAACAAGTAAAGAAATAATTGGGTTCACAAATCAAAGTCAAGTTGTTGTTTTTGGAGAAAATTAAGTTTAATCCTTATCATGGAGAAAAAGGTTCATATCAGATTACTATTGTTAAAAAAATTTGATTCCCACCCACCTTGAAAAATTTTGTGTTTGTCATCACTGAGGCTTGACCTATGACCTGGAAACAGGTTGAATTAAGCCAGAGAGAATTCTTACCTGAAATCATGAGAAAAACCTTTTCTTTAGAAAACTTATGAATATTAATTAAAGGAGTGGTCAAACAGCCCTGAAAGGCTTTTTGGAAGTTTATGAATATTAAATTGACCAATCACTAAAATTAACAGAACTATATGTAGGATTTCAGTTGGTTATTTTGTGGGGGTGAAATCCACCCATACCCCCATCTACCACTATCTAATGAGCAACAGAACCAAAAATTAAGAGTCCTGAAAAAAGTGTTGAACTGCTAAGGACCCTCATGGTCCACAGGCTGGAAACAACCAGCACCGGGTGAAGCAGAATGGGCTGGAAGGATGCCCATGAAATTTGAACAAGTATCCTTTATGAAGGCACACCATGCAGCCCTCCCCAGGTCTGTGGTGCAACAGATAAAAGCATTGAGTTCCTGCAGTTTTAAGTGAGTATTATCTGAAGGTGAAGGTTTCAATCCCACCTGAAGGTAGTAATTACTAAGATTTCAAGACTTAACGGAATAAGAACAGGCCACCTCTGTGGTTTAAATAAAGGGTTAGGTTTGAAATTCTGTGGTTAAGACAAGAAGAATTGTAAAGGTAACAATGATAAAAATGAAGACAACAGTATGAAAACTAGATCTATGAATTATCAAGCTTCATTTCAAAGATTCTGAAAAACTAAATCATTTATTATTGTTTCTCTCCTTACTTTAATTAATATTATGTTTCACACAAGTAGTTTAGATTTTCACCCTAAAGTCCTTCATTGAATTATTACTTTTTTTCTTAAATAAATCCTTTGTGTTGTCTTTGTTCTGCCCATATCGGTTGAAATATCCAAATTCAACATTGGAGCAATTTTTACTTTATCACCAGTAGTATGGCCACCATTCTAGACTTTAACTGTGGTTATTTTCATTCTATAAATTATTTTAGCCAAATCCAGCATCTAATAAAATCTTAATTCAAGGAAGCAATTTTTGCCTTATCACTGGTAGTTTTTTCATACAAATATTTTGCAATTTAAAAAAAATATCATTATTAACTGGAATTGTAAGTTTTCTTATCTTTTAGTACACACGAATGAAATCATGTCTTTCATTATAATTTTTTTTCAAATTAAGTTAAATTTTAAATATGGATTTTTTTAGACTGTATCTCATAAAAAATACATTGAATATTTTCCTAGAACAAATTAAGAATTTCAAAAAATCTAAATAAAATAATACATTATTGTTTACTTTTTTTCTTTTTTCTAATTATCATTATTTTTGCTGTTAATGATAATTTTATTTATTGTTTCTTTTCTTTTCAAAGTCTATTTTTGTATATTGGAGGACTTTGCCATATTTTCTTGAAATAAGTAAGTGCCACATTGTTATTCATTATTTCTTTGAAAGTACTTTTTTTTCTTGATTTCTGAAAATAGCACAAATGGAGGATAAACATATCACAATATATTTAGAAAGAAATGAGTATAATTGTCCAAATACTATTTCATAGATATAACCTAAAAATGAAAATAATATGTAAATCCATTTTTTGGACTGTAGTTCTCATAACCACTTTTCAGCCAACTAATCCTCTGGACTTCTTTAAAATCGTATTACATGAGTTCAAATCCCAATAAAAAACCACTGCATTCACTTTCAGCTGTCTAGGGCAAATGAGGCCCGTTAACTTGGGGGAGTAATTCATCTAGATGAAGGGCAACACTGACTACAAAAGCCCAGGGATGAACACATAAAAATGGCCTTGTGCCTAACATGGGTTGGTGCTCAACCAAGTAAATATCAATCCTTTGGACTTCTTCAGGTGTATTAACTGTGATTAAGTAGGAATGTTGAGTTTTGGAAATGTATCCATAGTAATTACTGAACTTGAGTATTGATTAGACATTGCTCACTTGGAACCATTGTAATTCTACCCACAGGCAGTAATTACTGTGCTTATATTTCCAAGACACAACATTCACACCCAGTCACAGTTAATACACCTGAAGAAGTCCAGAGGATTAGGTGGTTGAAATGTGGTGAAAAAAACTATAAAGAAGAGGACAACAGTAAAAAAAATTGATATATACATTATAAAACTTCATCTTAAAGGATTCCAAAAAAAATATACCATGAAAATAATAGTCTAAATATATATTATATGTAATGTTAAAGATGAGCATTGTAGTCTAAATATTTAAAATTATAATAATATTTTTTTTTTCATCTAAATTCTAAGAAATAGATTCCTTATTCTAAGGAATTTCTTGGCTTTAACCTCTTAACCAGCAATGACAATTTAACTCACCTTTGCCCAAATTATATTTTGAAACCAAGGGAAAGATATTTCATCAAAAATTAATTTTTCAAATAGTGCCATAAGTTCTTTGTCCTTTCTTAATTAGCATTGATAATAAGACCTAATAAACTTTTTTTGAAAAATTGGCTAGAAACAAAAGATTTTTACCAGAAAACCTGCTGGTTAAGGAGTTACTCATGAAGAGTTTTCCTAACAAATTTTAACCATACCTTTTTTTTTCCTTTTTAAGGTTCATCTCAAGGAATAGAGGAACGTGTGAACAACTCTTCTTACAATGAACCAAGACAAAATGCAGGTAGTAGATTTGTTATGTTTATTCATTTTAGGATTTTCTTATTAACCAGGATGAGGCATAAATTGAGTTTTGCATTTGTTTTGGTGGACTTACCTACCCTTTTAATAATGAACACGGACAGACTGAGGTCAGCTTGCCTCATTTTACATACCCACAGTGGGGGCTGGGGCAGGTCAAGAGCTCTGGGCGACCCAAAACGTGAGAAAGATAGCCAGAATCACAGTAACAATGTGATCTGGTGATTGTAACTGAAAGTGAATAAAGGGTTTTTTTTTTTAAGTTAAATAAGTTTGGGTTTTAATTATTTTCTCATGGACCTGTGGTTTAATCGCTGTGCAGTGTTTGTTCTGTTATCTACACATAAAATTACAAATACTGGCAAGACACATGCCAGCTGGTCTGCCAAAAGATTAATCTCCTGTATTGCCAAAAACCAAGGCTTTTTAACAAGCTTGGGTGAACTGTATTTGCATATTCTCTGTATTTGCATATTCAGGTCGTTTGTACTTCGCCCACAGGACCAGGTTATGAGTTCATAGTAATCCAAAAAAATGAGTATTCTGATGTTTAGAAAAAAAAAGCAAACAGACGGACATATATTTTATTCCACCTGAATGGATCAGAAAGGATTGCAAATTACATTGCTATGATGAATGAACCTATGCATTCACGAGCTGAAAGTGAGCAGAGATGAATCATTGAATTTCTCCATGCAGAAAAAATTGAACTGATCAACATTCAACAGCACCTGTTAAACATTTACAAAGCCAATGCAGTTGATGTCAGTACAGTTAGGAGATGGGTTCATTGATTTCTGAGTGACAACAGAGATGTGAGTGACAAAGCTCCTGATGTGAAAATGGAACGCCTCACTTATCGCTAGAAAAAGTGCATTGAGGATGGTGGGAAATATATAGAAAAATGAATTTTGCAGCACAAAAGGTCGCTTGTTTCAATCTCGTCATAGCAGCTCTTTAACTTTAAAAAAAATAACTTAAAAAATAGGAGGTATTACTTTTGGAACGACCCTTGTAAGAAAATTTACCTATTATAATAGTCCAAATAATCAAGGTTTAGTACAAAGCCAGATTACTCACTAGGTACCAAGAAATAAATCCAGCCCAATTCCTTCAAATTATGGTTGTAGATGTTGCCTGAAAAGAAGTTCTTCTGAGAGAGAAAGAGAAAGCGAGATCGATCCAGTTAACTTTTGGGCAATAAAGCCTCTTCAAGTTGAATAGAATCTAAGGGCAGTAACCCTAAAGTGATTAAGAGTTATTGAACTTTGTATATACAAATTATTTTTGAATTTTCTATATTTAAACATTAACATACACATTTTATAAAAAAAGGTTTTATTTTTGTTCTATTCTTTCTTGCAATAATTTTTCATTTTTGGTCCTTCCTCTGAAGATTTTCCCTTTTCGTGGATCATCTTCAGTTTGGGTTATTCTTTTCATCTTTGTGGCTTAAGAAAGAAATTAAAAAGAAAAATCTGCCATTAAAATAAAAAATCCAAAAATAATTATGGAACAGCTTTCTTAGTAACAAAAACATTTTTGATTTAATTTAAATCTGGCTGATATTGAACGATTTTTTGTTTCTTCTTTTTCTTTGTTTTAAAGATTCAAACAAATATTCAATGTTGAACCGAAGCCAACGTTCCAGAAAGAAAAAGAAAAAGTTTTCAGGTGAATTTCACTCATTTTAATGCTAATGTTTCTCAACATCAAATTACTCTCTTATTAGAATATATAAAAGATTTATTTTACCCTTTTTCATATTAAGTTGTTTATTGGTAATTTTTTTCTTTTTTGATTATTGGTCATTTCCCCTTTCTGGAACGAAAATAAAATTTCCATTCCATTCTTTAAACAACCTAAAAAAAGTGTTTGTCAAGTGTGTATTTACCAAGAGTTTTTCAAAAGATTTACTAAAATGAAATTTTCTTTTTAAGTTCCATTCAAAAATCCAAACGTTGCTTTTTATCAAAACAAAATACCAGCAAAACCAAATGGTAAGTAAAAACTCAATTTATCTCTTGTTCCTTTAATATTTAGAAAGCATCATTGTTGTTATGCACATCTCATTATAGTGTAATATATCATACTCCAACCATGTACAACATGGTTAGACTACCATACATTATTGCTTACAATTTGATTTAGTGAAGAAAAATAATGTATTCCTTTACTTTAATAAGTTGTTTTATAAGCTTAGATTAACATTAAGCTGGTTGTAAATTTCACTATTTTCATATCAAATTATTCATTAGTGAAAGATTTTACAGCTTAACATTTTTTCTATCTGTAGCTTCTGCAATAAAATGTATTTGAATTTATTGTTATAAAATGCATTTGAATTTATTGCTTTAAAAATGGATTAGAATTTATTACTATTAAAAGCATAAAAGTTTTTTACTATTAAATGCATTAAAATCATTTACTATAAAATCATTAAAGTTTATTACTATAAAAATGCATAATTTATTACTATTGTTATTTTATGTTATTTAAAAAAATCTAAAATGTAAATCAGTATTGGTTTGGAAGAGAAAAAAAAATAAAAAAGATTCAAATTATCAATTTATAAAATAAAGAATCTAGTTTAAATGGTGAATGAAATCATATTAGCCGAGTTCAAATCACAGTGGAACCACTATTTTCACTCTCAGTTGCTCTGGGTTGATGGGCTTGTGTGAGTAACCCATCTTAGAGTAAGGGAGCACTGATTCCAAAATGCTAAGCATAGATATAGCCTGTGAGTTCTTATTGATGATCAAAATTAGGAGCAGGAAACTGTGAAAGAGAAAACCTACTGCCTGGCGGCTATAACCTGTAGTAACTTCTCACTGACCTCATAAATATGTCCTTTTCAAATCATGATTCTGTGTTTGACATAGTCAACTCTACAAAAAGTAGCAAAATATAGACAAAATTTAAAATCTAATTTGTGTTTATTTTTCTTTTATCCTGTAGAAGAATACATTGAAGACATATTACAATTTTGGATGGGAAATTATGTTTTACTGGAAGAAACTACTACATATATACAATGGTAGGTAATAAATATTTTCAATGATTCAGATATTTTTCTTAATTTTTTTCAGAATCCTTGGTATGACACATAATTTGTCTATTTAATATGCTTGTATCTGTTAAATTCACTGTTTTGGCCAGTTTGTCCTTTGGCCTTTTTCAGATTTTTTGTTTATGGTCAGAATCAAAACTGCATTCTGATGTTTTTTTTGTGCTGTCAAAATAATGTCTTTAATTATTTCTATTTAAAAATTAAAATCATAATTTTGATGTACAAAAATCATCAGAAATTAAAGACAATTTTGATGCACAAAAAACATTAGGGTGCAGTTTTGAATCAGACTAATTATAGAAAATCTGGTTTTGTTGAAACATTCTTCATAGAGAAACAAGAGAGGTGATGGTGAGGGTGATGGTGCTTTTTGTCATGATGATGCTTATGGTGGTTATGATGCTTGTGATAGTAATGGTTATGATGCTTGTAGTGGTGGTGATACTGGTGATAAAACTTTTGCTTGTGGTAGTGATGATGCTTGTGATGACGATGATGCTTCTGGTAATGATAATTATGATTATGTTATTGTAAATGATGGTTCAATACATTATTTAATTGTCTTGTAGGTTATTTCCCAACAGAACTCCTGGAACAAACAAATATGCTCACGTTCTCACAGACGAGGAAGCTTTAGTAAGAAAAGTCATTTTTTTATTTAACAACTTATTCTATATACAACGTTTTAGCTGATATGTTCTTTGGCCTCCTTTCAGTATTGCTTAAACTAGTGAAGCTTTCATGTAGTATTCAGGAAAATTCCAGCAAATATAAAATAAACTTTCTACAGAAGAAGACATTCTGTTAGCATTAATTGGAACTCGATGGAAGAATCCAGACATTTTGAAGAACTGAAAGATAAAGGCTGTGGAACGTAGGGCCATTTTTCTTGTAGACAAAGTGGTCCTAATTTTAGGATATTATAAAAAGTAAAAAAAAAAAACCTTTTATAATAAAAAGTAAAAGAGAAAGAAAATAATCCAAATAGTAACAATTCAAATGAAAGTTTTATCAGTAGCAGTAATTCCAGGCAACTAACAATTATAATAATAATACCAATAATAATAATAGTCCAAATTCACATGAATAGATTTGTGTCCTTCCAGTACAGAAATCTGGCAATAACTAAAAATTATGTTTTTGTAGCAATTATTATCATGTAGTTTTGATCCATTCTCTTCTCTGATTGGTCCATCAGCTACACCTTCAGTATAAATAGGATCGCTGAAATGTTAGCCATCATACTCTATGCTAGTCATTAGACCAGAAATGTGGCAATATTGTGTAATCAACAATAAAGATGAGAATAAAAGTTTAAATAATCTAAATAATTCTAATTATGAAGCCTCATCTCAGAAATCCATTCAAATAATGAAACATTGTGTATATAATACAATAAAGATTAAGTACTTTTTTAAGTTGAATTTTTTTTTCTTTTATAAAGGAATATAGTATCATTTGTTTTCTTCAGGATTTTGTGGATTTCATAAATTCACAAATAGTTTGTTTATAAAAAAATAAATGCATAAAATATTTTATTATTAACTTTTGAGTTTGATGGCATATCAACCTTAACTTTTTTGAATTTCTAAATGCTCAAATAGTCTGTTTTTGGTCTACGTTTTTTTGCTTTTCTACTCAAAAGAGGTTGGTTTTTTAGAATCTTTGGGATGAGTTTTGATAATTTGTAAATCTATTTTTCTTTTCTACTTGAAAGAGGTTGGTTTTTCAGAATCTTTGGGATGAGTCTTCATAATTTGTAGATCTATTTTTTGGACTGTTGGTTTAAGTTCGAAAATGTGTAAAGAATCCTGATTATGACAAGAAGTTTCCCAAGTTTGAACTTGAAGAAAGCCAAAGGATTTATCAGCTGGAATATTGTTAAAGGAACAATGATAACAATGAGGACAACAGTCCAAAAAATAGATCTACAAATTGAAAGAGAAATGTGTGTCTTTATGTCGTATTTTCTGTGGGAAAACTGGTTCAAATATGCCTTAGATTATTAGAAGTTCCTGAAACCTGATTATGGTAATACAAATTGCATGGTATACATGTTGGAGCTCCAAACAAGTTAGGGACAAGGCCAGCTCATCATATTCCGAGGCTTTTTGTAATCATTGAGGAGCCTTGTCTACCCAGGTTTTGGAATCAGTGTTGTCCTTCACCTAGATCAATTACTCTCATTGAGTTGACAGGCCTCATCTACCCAAGTTTTTGCAATCAATGTTATCCTTACACCTAGACAAGTTACTTTCCTGAGTTAACAGCCTCATCTGCCTAGGGCAGCTGAAAGTGAATGAAATGGTTTTAAGTAGGATTTGAACTTGTGTAATACAATTCCACAGTCCAAGCGTTCACCATGCCTCCACCTTTGCTGTCTACAAATTGCACAATATGTCTTAAAACTTTTCATGGTAGTTTTCTTCTTTATTTATAGATTATTCAAAAGACACCAACATTGAAAAGCAAAGTGAAATTGGCCTTTGAAATGATGCTTGATCTTTATGGCATGAGACTTGATCAAGACAACCAGGTCATATTTTCAGACAAATACCAATCTAGACTTCAGGAACTCAACAGAAAGTAAGTTTGAGTATTATATAAATTGGATGCCCCAAAATGAAATACTAAATGAAATTTCTTGCTTCCGAATGGGATACTGAAAGAAATTTGATACTCCAGAATGGGATTCAAAATAAAATTTAGTCCTCCTAAATGAGACACTAAAAAAAGTTGGTACTCCCAAATGATAAACTGAACTAAATTTGATGTCCCAGAATGAGATACCGAAGGAAATTTGATGCTTCAGAGTAAGATACTGAAATAAATCATAACAATGCAATCTGCAATCCCCTCTGATCCATTTGGGCAGAATAAAAAGAATAGGAGGGATTACTTTGGAACAACATCTGTGACATCCTATTTCATGTGGTATGAGCCGCTATACAACATATTTAGTTATTGTTATTTATCATTTATTATTATTTTTTATCGTTTGTATCACAAATATTTTCAATTTTTTTTTTTGTCTACATCATTTCTCTCTTTTCAGGGATAATCATCAGTTTCTGAATATCACAAGAATTCTGTTGGCTCTTAAGGAACTCGGACACACCGACCTGATGCTGAATTGGATGGACTTTCTGGCTCATATAATTTACGAAAAAAAATATTTGAATTATGCAAAGTTTAGCTTTGAAACATTTTGGCTCAGCACTCTGGATGCAGAAGACAAAAAAATAATTTTACCTAAAATGTCAACCTAAATGGAATGTTTTTCAATGAATTTAATTATTTGATTGTTTCGATGATGATTTTTAATTAGTGTTGCTTTTTGGATATTGTTACTTCTTAAATAATGTTGGTTTTTAAAATGTTGGCAATTTAAATTTTTTCGGTTCTTTTTTATAACTTAGTGTTTTAATAATGTCACAAAAATTAATACACTGGTTTAAAAAAAAAAAAAAAAGTAAAAAAAAAACGATATGACGAAGGTTAATATGAGTGGCCGAAAAATTATTTTCTGAAAAAGTATTTTTCTATTAGTTTTCAAGTTTTTACTACCTCATATATTAAAGCAAGGATTTAAAAAAATATATATTCTTTGGGATTTCTTGATATGTATCTCAATTTAAAGTTAATAGATAAATAAACAAAACTATGTGTTTTTCCTTAAAACGCACATCCCTTAATTTCCAAAATAAGCTCAAAGTTAGAAAGTTTAAACCCTGATAATTTTTTTTTTTTTTTAAAGTGATTTTGAGAATATTTATTTTTCTGATTTTTATCAAGCAAAAAGTTTTTTAAAAGTTTGCTTAAGCTTTTCATATTTATAAAATACGCTCTTCTGCTAAGACCTATTTGTTCTTGGGAGATTTCACTGCAAACATGGCTTGAGAGTTATCGTCGAATCTTCGCCAAAATGCTTCCTTCAGTTGAAGTATTTTTATTGATTTTGTCCACTTATGAATCTGTTTTCCTTCCGACAATTTGCATGTTAATAAATATTTTTTCAGCACACACATTTTAAGCGCTCGCTCCAATCATAAATCGTTTGAAAAATGCGGCAGCAGCTGCGTTGAAATGGTGAGCATTTTTTCTCATTTTTGGCCATACCTAAAATTTTCGGAGTTGCCCGGGCAAAACGCCAGGTGGGTCATATTTCTTGAGAGAATCTTCCAACAACAAGTATCCGTAAAAAATTAAACATCCATAACAAAGACATTCTTTTAGTTAGTCCTGGTTTTAAATAACCGTAAATTTTGATATGCCATTAGTTTAAAATTAAATAAACTAAATTTTTCGAGGGTGTGCTCACTGCTGTGCTGTAAATCTGCCGAGTTTTCCATGAATTATTCAATAAGTTCTATTTTTCACTGTTATTTGATGAAAGAGGAGGTTGGAGGAGGTTTTATCCAAGATTCCATGCTGCTGTCAGTCAGTCAGTCTGCTGCTGGCTCTGCTCTCTCTCTCTCTCTCTCTTTCCGTGTAGTAGTACTAGTAGACAGAGCAAGCTGCATGTGACAACCAACTACCAACACTTTTGCAATTTGACAGGCGGTCGGTGTGCGTCGTACGTACCGACCACTAAAAGCATCGGCAAAGAAGAACTGAAAGGACTAAAAAACATATTGACATTTTAGACATTTAAAATCAGCCAAAACAACAAAAAACAGTGACAGTAACAAACCCACCCATCTTTGAAATTCAAGTATATTTTGAGTAGTTTTTTCCGAATTCATTTTATTCAAAATTTTGTGGAGTCTGCTAAAAATTAATTATAAATCTAAAAGAAAATTGTCCTGGAATAAAATCGGAACACTAAAATCGGTAAGTCAAAAGCAGTAACTGAAAACAATAATGTGCACCCACCATGCGTGAGTGTGTGCACAGTCTGGACAGACTACTGTGTGCACTCACTGCACAGTGAAAGTGTGCATGTGCACCCAGTAAAGAAAACAAATCCCTATTTTAGCGGTCCTTTTACCCCTGGAACTTTTCGATGTTAAAAAACTATTTTAGACTAAATAAATGAATTGATATTTTGATTTAATTGTTTGAAAAATTAAAATAAGTTACCCAGTTTTACCAAAAAAAAACATAATTCATTTCTTTAGGCCAAAATAATTCGTTCAGTTACAATTCTAAAACAGTTCTTGGGTTAAAGGACCGTTAGAATAAAAATTTAACGCAAAATTAATAGATTTCCATTACTGACTGGACCTGTTGCTGATATTAAACTTTAGTTTTCTTTTTTATGTAAATAAGTAAAAAAAAAAAAATTAAATAGGTGATCGCTTGGTTTTGTACACCCACCCCAAAAAGGGTGTGGGTGGGGTGCTCTGGATAACCAAATATTGTATTTTTTGGATTAATTAATCAAGTAAAATGAATGATTTAATTTTTAAATTAGATTAATAATTAATTGCAACGAAGGCTGTATTAATTTAAACACCGGATTAAAAAAAAATGTTTTTTAGCGAAATGTTTTAAAGTTTCTTTGTATTATTTTATTTTCATTTGCTTATATTTTTAGTTAGTATTCATTAAAGAATTTAATTTAAAACTTAAACTTTTTGTTTCAAAGAAAGAACTAACTCTGCTGTCTGTTGCTGTTGAGTGCTAACAAAAGTGCAATCAAAACTGCAGTTTCAGTGCAATTAATTGCAATATCAATAACCCAACAACAAACTTTTCTGAAATATTGTTTAATGTTCAAATATTGATGTTTTTAAAATGTTTATCGACTAATTTGTGGGTATATAAAATTATTTACCTTTTAATGACTTTCTGGTCAAAAACATTAACAACAACAACCTGCAAATAACACTTAAATGATTAATAATCTTAGGTTTTTTTTCTTATTAGTTTGAAGAACATCGATTATTGCAAGAAGCTAAGTTTAAAGATAATCATAAATATTGAAATACTTCCAATAATCTCCAAAACAAAACCTGAAAAACCATTTCTTGTCCACACGGGCGCACTCACTCCACTCCGCCGCACTCAGCAGCAGCCCAGGCTGACAGGCAATCCTCGCTGTTGAAACAGAACAACTAGCTCGATTTCATTTCAATCAGTAACAATAAAAACCACATGTTTTTGATTAAATAGTTTTAGCCTTAAACTACATTTGCCAATTCTTCTCTGCTAGGATAATTCTTATTATATAGCCACCAAAACCATGTTATTTCAATTGAATTCTCAAATAAATCTATGACTTGACTACCATCCAACTTTTCGGAATATTAATAGTAGTAAGTAGTACTACTCAGACTCAGTAGTAGCCACTACTTAAAATCTGCCTCTGTAATTTCTGAATAAAGTTTGTTTTATCAACCTAGATTTTATCATTAAAGGCAAAATAATATACCCCACATAAAAATTGATTTGAATACACTTTAAAGCATAATTAAAAAAATTAAAAAAACAAACAATCGCCAACACACCCGGGGCCCCCAAAAATAGATTTTTTTATCCGAAAAGTAAACACAAACACGTTTTTTTAAAGCTTGTTTTGAACCGTTAAATTTTTTTTTCAATAAGTAAAAACATTGAACCCCCCCCCCCCAAAAAAAAAAAGCAACAACAAAAAACGCAAAAATATTAATTTACAACAACCCCTTGAATTTAATTTTATTATAAAATGTTAAATTATAATTAAATTCTCTTTATTTATTTTCAGAAGGCAACCGAGTACAATTGGGGGTAACTTATTTTTATTTTATTTTTAGAAGCCGTAGGAAATTACTGGTTAATACTAGAGTTTTATTAAAGTTAGTTCCTAGAAACTAAAAAAAAAAAAAAGAATCCGATAGTGTCCGCTCTTCCTCTCTCACGACTGGCTGGCTAGACTACTGACTGAGACTGACTGCTGTGTTTTTTTCTAATATCCCTATTTTGAACTTTATCAATGTTATTGTTATATTTGTCAAAAAATAGAATAATTAATGGAATGGAACTACTAAAGATAAAATAAAAAGAACTTGAAAACTAATCTTTCGTTGTGTTGACCAGTCGCATTCAGCAAACCAAACACTTAAAAAAAAAAAACAATTCTCTTTTTCTTTTATTCTTCGAAAAGAAATCGTTATTTCAAGCACTGACAAAATGTCAATAATTGTGACAATTATCTATTTTAAAAAATATAACCTCCAAATCTTCTACTCTCGAATTTAAAGGTCTTCTCTGTGTGGTTAAAAACAAATTCAGAAAGTTAAGATTTTGTCTTGGAGTTAGTTAGTGTGTTGTGTTTTGTTTTTCGAAGAAAATAGTATCAATAACTTCTAACAAACCAGCGAATGAATTGAAATAAATTAGATTTTAAATATTTTTTCGGAATTTATTTGAAAATTCCGATTTTCAAAGACTTAATCACTCGCTTTGAGTCGAAACGTGGTAATACTGGTCAGTCTGGTCAGTGGTACTGACTTGTTACAGAGTAGTTACAACACAGTCAACAGTAACACCACCACACATACCATCCAGTAGTCACGGTCACCAGTAACCACAGCGTAAAAAACGCACATGTTAATTTTATTTGAAATAACCAATTTTTCAACAACGTGTTTTTTTTTCATCGTCTTCGCAAAGAAATCATAATATCCTGTTTTTTTTTGGTTAACTCAAAACAGAAATGTTTATATCAAATAAAAATTTCATTACGTAGATTAAAAAATCATTGTTAAATTAAGTTCAAATAATATTTTTGTTGAAATAAAATAAATTAGAAATTTGCATTATTTTGCATGAAAAATAATTAAAAAAGCAAATTACTGTGATTGTGAAAATTCTTTTTTTTTTTCTTCTTGTTCTCCCTTTTCTTTTCTCTTTCTCATCTTCTTTGTTAAAATTATATTTGAATAAAATTATTTTTATTTTTAAAATTAATTTCGTGGAAGAAACTTTTTTTTCCCTTTTGTTTTCTATCAAACAAAATCCAGTTATTGTGATTATTAGCAACATGAGTCCACTCCACTCGCCCCCACACAGTAGTACGTGCGTGGGTACAAACAAAACTTCTCAAGTTTTCATCTTTCTGCATCCAGACCACACACACACCTGGAATTAGCAGAGTCCAAACTCTGCCAACGCCTAGCGGTCGGTACCTCTTGAGGGCAGAGTTAAGTCTACTCTTGTCTTGCTTGCACCTCAGCAATCAACATCTCTTGCAGCCAGCCAGCAATTGCAATATTTCCTATTATTATTATTATTATTTATTTTCTGCCTGCTCAACAACTGCAGTAGGAAGTACAGTCAATTGGAGACACTGTAGATCGG
>JAYKTE010617059.1:0-18089 GCA_036873565.1 Xipholeptos notoides | reverse complement strand
ATTGGACAATCTAGTATTGTTGGGATGTTTAAATAATTAAGTTTGAAAATAAAAGATTTTTAAAATTATTTTGTAAGCCTATTGATTTATTGATTGGATAAAAGATCATATTTGAGAAAAAAAAAGGGGTAGATGTTTTTTGACTGATAGAGGGTTAATAAATTTGAAAAGATTTATAAATCACATTAATAGATGCAGATTAAGTGGATATAATTTAATTTGAATTTGATTTCAGTTAAAATGCATTAACGGGGTAGAATGTCTATGTATTAAAAACTTGTGTCTATAAAAAATATGTCTTTTAGTCAACACAGGTATACATGCATTTGAGAAAATTTAACCATTCTATGATACCCAATTATTGTAATGCTGTCAAAATAGTATTTGAATTATAGCAAACTTATATTCTAAATTCTGTTTTGGCTGATGTCATATGGTGGTAGGAGCAAGGAGGCAGTTCAAATGTGTGTGTATGTGTGTGTTTCAAATATGGTAGTGTGAAGTGGAATAATTTTTAAGAAGGGGTAAGTATGAAAATTAATCATATATAAAAATTGAATGATAAAATCTTTTGCATATTAATGTTAAAGATATGTGTAAATAAGTTAATGTTTCCTTCATAATAATCATTTGTATATAAATGTTGTCATAGAGGTAGATCAGGATATAATTCAGTATGCTATGAATGTATTTATACATCTATAAATTATTTAAAAAGTCATTTTTTCTAGTTTTAGAGTAGTTAAGAATTTCTGATCTTTGGTTAAGAAGTTATTAAATAGTAGTTGAAAATGGCGAATTTATTTTTATTTAATGAAATTACCCATTTGTATTTTAACTTTTATAAAGTTTATTTTACTCTCTTCTCTCCCCCTCTAAATAAATATATGTATATTTTCTTTTATTGGTACTTCAGTAAAAATACAATAGAAGAAAGTATACTTTTACTTATTTGTTCAAAAATTTCAAAGAAAAAATTTCAACCTGGCATTATACCAGTTAGATTCATCAAGTATGTGCTATTTCCAGTTTACCTTCTACAAAAAAGTCTTTCTACAGTTAAAATAGAACAATAATGACTTTTTGGAAGATCATGAACATGACTGCACAAGGTGAAATATTCTTGTATCTTTAAAATGTCAGTGTTTACTTAAAGAGTTCAAATGTTTCACTATCTTTAGATTAAATATAGATATCTAAAAGAGAGAGACAAAAATTGAGAAAAAACAATTGAAAATTAAATATTGATTCAGACCGATAAGAAAGTTAGTGATTGTTTTCTTGAGGAAGGTTTCTTTTACATCTTTGTCTGACTGATTCAGTGGAATGAAAGTTATAACCTGGTATTATTATAAAGAATAAATCCTCTCATTTTATAAACTTCCTTATCCTAACATGGCACCAAAACGATAATGCACCTGTTCATTTTCTTCAAGTTTTTAATTCTTTGAATTTTTATCTTAGATTATTAAATTCATGCTTTATTGTCACTACAACAATCCTCAGACTTCAATCAACCCTTTGATAAAGAATTTTACTAATTTGACATCCAAGTAGTACAATCTTTATTGATACAGAAAACGAGATTTAATTGGAAAGTTCAAATACTGATTGAATCTCTACTTTTCTGCTATAAGTAGAATAGTATTGAGTTATAGGTTTTTATTACAATAGCATGTTTAAATCTGAAATCTAGAACAGAGTTGAAATTCAAATTGAATGAGTAGAATTTTGTAAAAAATTACTGTATACACAAGAAACTGGTTATAACTTTTATGTGTTATGAAAAAACAAAACAATAATATGACAATATTTTTATCTAAAAAAAGATATCTTTGTTTTTCTTCCCTGTCAAAATTGAAGCTCAGACAGGTAAATTCATGGTATTTACTACAGAAGAAGAGGCCATGACATACAATAACTGTATTCGTCTACATGTAAGGTGGTTTAGTATATATATATACAAAGCTAGACTGCATTTCACTGATGCATGGATTTATGAATTTATTTCATGCATTTTATGCACATACTTAGCTTGGACATATACAATTGCTAAGATTCATTCTTATCAAACTCAGTCAAAACTCACCCCACCTAAAACAGTAAAAATGATATGATAATAATGTTAACTAGTAGAATCCATGGAAATTCCATGGTAATTGAAAATTTTAAGCAAGGTTTGTTTTAGAACCAATATACCTTTTCGAGATTTGAATCCTCTCATTTCTTCATCTTTAGATCAAATGATACTATAATTCAATAAATGGTATATTAAAGAGAAGCAATTATTTAAATGTTGATGTATTTAAATAGAATTACCTATTACGGCATTAACAGATCTTAAGCCTTGTATCAAAACAAATGTCAAAGGTATTTTCTAAACATTCACTGCTAACACTCTCTTCGATACTTCATTTGTTTCTTTCCTCGGTTTTCTTCTGGTCATTTATTTAATTTGTTACTTAAAATAAAGAGCTTAGCATTTTAAGCATCAATCCATTAAGTTTTCTTCCTTTTAATTCCTGCCCACTCCCTTTCTCCTTTGAGAAGGTTATTAGATTATCAGCAAGGAGCATGTATTAAGTCTGGCATCTAATCTTCTTGTGGATAATGTACTATTTCTTTTCTGATCCAGAGATCTTCACCACACTTAAGGCTAGCTTGCCATCATGACAGAATTGATCAGCAATATATGTGCTTTGAGAAAATCAAATAGGACTCTTTTTGATTGATCCTTTCTTCACTAGCTTTAAACTGTTATCTTTTATTGAGCAACTGTTAGCACATTGTATGTAAAAGTTGTTGTCGGCTCCCACTCGTATTTGAGTATTGGTTCCTGTCATCAGTGGGGTGGGTGCCTAAGTGATACATGGCTGTATAGTCCGATTCTATGGTGGAAGAGCCGCAGACAGTGTTCGCAGGGGAGGGGAGAAGAGGGAGGTGGTGTTGTTCTCGCTCTCTTCTCCTTCTTCTTCCAGCCTCTTCCCTTTTTCTCTTTCTTTCCTTGAAGTAAACACTGCCATGGTGTATTGCGTTCCTCCATGCCTTCCTGTCCCTGGCAGCCTCTTCCCAAGAGAAGTGGTCAATACTAGTTGCTGCCAGAGTGCGCTTCAGCTGGATGTAAAAGTTATTCTTACAGAAATCCCACACATCCTTACAAAAAAGTCACCTAGTTTGTTACTTCAATATTTTTTCATTTATATCAAATTATGTACATACTTAATATTATTATTTATTTACTTTGACTATGTGAATGTTTTGTGTTCTCTTAATATGTATTTAATAATGGTGAATTAATGATAATAACAACTTGCTTTTCCAAATTACATGTTCTTAAAACCATATAAGTGGAAAGTGGTTGATATCAGTAATAAAGTCTATGAAAAATTTATTAGTAGTGGACACATTCTTCATAGCATTTAGTTAATTTCTGGCTCATGCATTCATTAGTCCAAAAGAGGCACTGACATAGCAAATTTACACTTTTATTTACTGTGTTCAAAGTCAGATATGAAAGATGGGTTTGATACTATTTTCTTTATTATTACTGTTATACATAATCTGACTTATTTCTTTTTAATTATATTTGCTTAGTTTCTGTGTTGATTAGTATAGACTTGTTACAAATAGGTTCAGCTCTATGAAAGAAAAGCACAACACATCTATACAACTAGATATATAAGTGTTGTATCCCTTTGTCAAGGAAAAACTGCAAGACAAAGTATCAGATGTAGAAAACAAATAAATATGTTTACACAAACCATACTCTATATAACAATGGGTAATGTGGATGGCCAGAAACCTGTAAGCTGATAGGAATTTACGTATTATAAATAATACAATAAAAATAGACAAACATGATTTAGTTATCTGCCAAGAGGATACTCCTTAAAAAAATTGCAATGGTCTCCATACATATCAACACTTTTCAACAACTAGGATTCCATCTTGATATAAATAGTAGAAAAAAAAGTTGAGATGGTAGATAAAACATTAAACCTTAATGACAAAACATATCAGCCATATAGGAAGCCTAATGACTACCTTACCTATGTAAACATGTCTTCCAACCATACACCCAACATTATAATTTCTATAATCAATTAGCCATAAATTATTCGACAATAAATTCAATAATTTCCCATTTCAGGTTTCTTTTTTATTTCTTTTAATTTTATGACAAATAACTTAGAGCAATTTAACGCCAAGAATAAATTTTCTAATTTAAAAAAAAAAAATTATATGTAAATCTTGAAAAAAGCTGTAAATTTTGATCATTTAAAATATGAGATTGCTACCTTAATGATTTTCCTTATAAAAAGTTAGCAATTGAAAGCTGTTCCCAATTAATAGTTATTATGTTGGTAAAAGATGATACTTTTTCAAAGGCCACCATAAATCACACTAAGCCTGTGTTATGTAGTTTATCAGGTTTACACAGTTTTGTAGTTTATTGATTAAATGCACATGTTTATTTAATATTGTTGTTCAATATACATACTTTTAACATCACAAATTATATTTATGAAGCATGATTCTTTTTCCCAAGCCAAATTAGTTCTGGTAACCTGACTAAAATGAATGCTTATAATCTTTCTAAAATCTCTCTATGTAAAAAAATTAGTTGTATCAATTGAATTAAATGCTATTAAGGTATACATTAGACAGCAAAATATTACATCTTACTTTTTAAGAGTAAAAGCTATTGGATTATGTTAATTAAAAAAATTGAGTTTCATTCAAATGTTTTCAAAGTTCTCAACTAGAGAATCATTGAAAATTATGTTGAGTTCTCTAGTTTTCTTCATTGTTAAAAATTTAAGATGAAAAAATAAATTTCGTATTGGTCATCTGATAAGTTCATCTCTATCATAATAATTTTAAAGGTTTATATGTATAATATGTGTGTGTGCGCACATAAGGATTTTTGATATAGTGTTTTTTGTGTAGTCTTTTCTTAAAATAAATGCCAAATGCTTATTTAGTTGTATTTCTCATTCACTGTATAACAAATGATGTTTTCAAGTAGTTGTTTTAAAAATAGATTTGAATTATCAGAAAAGTATACCTGTCAATAATGATACATTACCAAAGTAGATTTTAGGAAATGAAGAAAATTTTGCGCCTCTTGAGATAAGGAATGCTATTAAATAAGTGTAAAAACAAGACAATATTTTTTGTGAAAGGTTTTTCAATTGTCATAAATTCATTGAAACTTAGTTCATTTTGACTTTAAAACTCGCTATAGAACAGTTATCTGAAAATGTTTAAAAAGAAACTATTCGAAAAATTTCAATAGTAAAAAAGATTTTGATTTATCTAAATGAGGTTGAACAAAGAAGTAATCTAGAAAAAAAAATTGACACTTAAAGGAAGCATAGAAGTAGCCAGAAATTGCAATACATACTTGTATTCACAAAAACTTGAAGTTAAGCAAACAAAATCATAAAAGAGACAAAATCATATGTACATAAAAATGACTCTTATATTAACTTGTAGATAGATATACAATCAAAACCATCCTTCCTCAAAATGAGTTACCAAATGTTAAAAAAAGATGTGATAATAATAATAATTGTAAAACTGCTAAACACTCACACATATATACAGGAGAGAGAGAAAATAGTATGATATAAAAACTAAGTGCATAAATAAAAGCATACATGTAGGAGTAAAAATGTTAACATATACATACCTTCACAAATAAATAATAACATGCACATAAATATATACACAGATATACATAGATATATAAAAACAAAAATATACATAAATAAACATAAACAACTTACAAGATATGCAACTATAAGAATGCATGAATATATGTTCATACACAAGACAAGCATTTTGATTTGTTGCCAGTCATGGCAATGAATTTAGAACAAACTAAAAATTATATAATTTTGTTTTAAGTACATCTTGATGCAGGAATTTATTCAAAATATGAATGAATTCTGTTGAATTTCTTTCATTAATACAATAATCTCCTAAAAAATATGTTAAGCCTTTGTTAGTAGAACTGGAAGAAAATACATAGTCGCTCGAGTTAGACAAGACACTTTATTAGACAGAACTGCTCCATTGAAGGATAAAAGTCGAAAGATGAAAAGACAGACCTCCTAATTTCCTTCATATAGAAAATAGACTCTGTCACTAAAATGTTCTAGAACCCTTAAGGATAGAGAAGGGTTAAAATCCTTGCATCCATTAATATATTAACAGATATTGTTTTCACAATATAACTCCTGTCATCAGAAGTATTTTTAACCAAAATCAAATCAATTGTCTTCAGACTAAATGTTTATCTTTATGCAAAGTTGTATGAAAATATCTATGAAGTATTTTAAGATAACTTGTTGATAAATAGTGAATTTTGATTCTTTTTAAGATTTAATCTATTGTTCCTTTGGTTAATATCTACCTTAATGCAAAGTATCCTTATTATATATTTATTACTTTATGAACGAAACAAGTTGACTAATTCATAAAACAAATTTAAAAAAATCTGTTTTAAATGACCAATTACTGTTTCTATTAAATGCTTTGTTGATTTAAGTCAGGTGAAACTGAAATTTTTTTTTTATATAAGCTAACTTTTGGAAATAGAATAGACTGTCTCATGTCTGGGTTTGTTCAAATCACACTGTGTCAGTTTTTATTTTGTTTGAACATATGTCAATACATTTTTCTTGCATAAATGAACATGTGTAGTGAAACAGTTCATGAATGAGCTCATACATTAAACAAAGCTAAATTCAATATCATGGCCTTTAGGCTTTAATAGGGAATATTTGTATCAATATTTTTTTGTTAAGCATTCATTTCTCTACCTTGCCTAACCATGTTTTCTAACAATAAAAAAACACTTCATCATTTTTGCATTAAAGAAAAACAAATGAAAGAATAATACCAGTGAACTAATAAAGAATATTATATCAACATTCATTTCTATAGTAATCCAAAGCAATTAACTTATTGATATAGTTGAAGTAATCAAATAGTTTTAGTAATATAAATAGATTCTAGCAGCATTTATTATAAGATATTTGTTTGAAATATTTGTTTAATGGTTATATGATGTAATGAAAAATGTATCTATATTTATTAGTAGTATTTTTTTTATTTTAACATTTGTATGTATATTATAAGAACAACAATAATAATAATAATAATAATAATAAGAATCTAGTAAATCTCTGATAGCATCACAAAGGTAGAATTGGATTAAAATCCCAACAGGGATAAGCAAATGTACAAAAGCAGAATGTGGATTGGACTGGAATAAGAACCATAGAAAACAGAGACATAAGGGATATTTGTCAATTCAAAACTTGGTGGGCTTTAAGCAAGATACTGAAATCTTGGAAGCAAGGAAAAGGTGGATTTTGGACTTGTTGGCACTTGATCTATTTTATTCTATTTTACATTCTTCATAATAAAGACTAATTATTTTCAAATAATGATAAAATATAGCATCAATCTGTTTATTGACAAAACTAATGGTTAAACTTTTATTAATAAACTTGTATAATTGATTTACTAAAGCTGGACAAAAGAATAGTTAATTTCTTGCTATTCTGCAAATACCTAATAATGTAATGAGAAAACAACATTAACATGTTTTATGATGTGTTAACAAAAGTGCACTCGTGAGATTTCAGATATAGATATTTTAATAGTGTTAGTGGACAATAGAATAGTATCTTGGGAGCCATGCCTTGACCTGCAATGACAAGCCTACAGAAAAGTAATTAAAACAGTAAACAATTCATTATGCTATGTGTTGAATAATAACCTTTCATTCAAATGCCTCAACCTCTTTCTTTGTCTCTATCTCTATCTATCACTAAAAGATTAGCTAGATAAAGTCAGAGTAAAGTTAGAATGACCTTCACACCATCACACAGATGAAAGTGTCAAGAAGACTGGTTCTAAGAGATGGCAACCTTATAACACTGGCTGTGAACAAATTGTACACACCTGTCTTCTTATTTATAACACCCAATAAACCGAAACTGTGGGCAAAATAGAATAAGGAATGTATTGGATTAATCATAGGAAGCAAAATATTTCTTTTGGTTTTTAATTGATGTTTCTTTTGAACTATAAAATATTTTTGTCTTACCTTTTTTAATTAAATAAAAGCTATAGAGTTTCTTTACTTGAAATAAAGGTTTCTTTCTTTCCCTTTGTTGTCTCATTAGGTGTTCAATTCTTATGAATCTCAGTTTTTATAAATTAATCCTTTGTAAGAATATAATTGGATATGTCAAATTGTTTCTCTCTTCCTTTTTTATGATAATGGCTTGATTTGATTTGTCTATCAAGTCTAAAGAAATCTTGCCCTTTTTGTGTACAAGTTATCAGAAAATCAGTAACATTGCAATTTAATCCACAGATATGAGCAAACAAAATGTCCAATATATCATTGCATTTGATTATTTTTCATTTGTTGATTAATGCATAATTATTAATCACCTCAAAAGGCCATAACTTTCTTGAAAAAATTTCTCAGTTAAAAACTATGAAAAACATTCTCTAAAACTGATGTAGAGATTTATTTATCTTTCTGGATCAGTATTTAGGTGTATGATATCAAATAATTAAAATTAAACTTTAATAAAAATCTAAGAATATTCAATCATCTGTTTAAATATCCTAAATGTTTATAAAACATAGCAAGTAACAAGAACAGATATTAGATTAACACTTAAATGTGAAACAGTGAACTGTATCTGAGTTTATTATTTTAATATATTAAGATAGGTATTTACACTGGTAAATCAAACTCTAAATGAATCACCTTTGCTAATTATCAGAACATCCTTAGTAAAGATTAGTTGTTAAACAGCTAAAAATGTAAGAGGACATGGCCTACTAATATATATATTAGTAGGCCATAAAGAGGATAATTTCAAAATTTAACTATTCTTTTCACATCATCTTTTAGTCTATAAACTGGGAAACTTTTATGATATCTATACCCTGATTTCGTAATTTTCTCCAATTCTATTAAGTTTCACCACAACATCACTGTAATATCATACAAGTTGTTGAAAACTGCTTAACAATCTTTTATATTGCATATAAGATAAAAGAGGCAGTTTGGATTACAATGTCATAATAAAGAAGTTTTAATCCTGGACCATTACATTTACTCTTGGAATAATGTTGGTTATAAATTATGGGTTATAAATATAGTAGTATTACTATTCTTTTGTTAATTTGTTTACAAAAGAAAGAAAAATATTTCTTTTTGAAATATTAACTAACTAAAAAACTTGATGAGCTGTATAACACAGAAATCTCAAGTTTAATAGAATTTTAATCAAAACTTCAGATAAGATTTCTTTGCAGGACTCTTGCTTTATCATTGCCCTATGCATCTCCAGAAGGTCCTGCTAAGTGAAACCCAAAGAATGATCCAAACTTGATTATAAGTTCCATTATCTTGATGACCATTATTTCATTTGGGTCTTTACAGCAACTAAAAGCTCTAAATGAAAAAGTAATCTACCAAACTGTCCTTTCTCCTGAAATATTCTGTGATTTTTATGGAAATCAATGTTTATTTGATCAGCATCTTACCCCCCCCAACCACTGTACCCTCATCATTTTTCTTTTTGTGCTGACCCCTATGCCATATATGAAAGAAAATCCAAGAAAAGCAAAACATTACATATGAGATAAAGTATTTGAGATGAAAAAAAAGACAAGAGAGGAAAAGATCATGATCTGCTCAGCAAAAAGATCCTATGGAATGTCAAACCAATGCCAGTCTACAAATATAACTGGCACCAGAGAATTAAATGGATCACATACTTACCAGTTCTTGTGCACATAGCTTATATTAACTCATAAGTTTACATATACGTACAGGAAGGAAGATCTATTTATAAAACCAGAATTGTTGGTGCTCTGAATACATTCAAGCCCTATGGCTTGTCCATTCAAAAAGCTATCTAATTTACCATTGATCTCCATTTTTTTCTCACTGTTCTTTTATTACAGAATCTTGTATTATAAATAATGTTTAAAAATGTAATAATATCCTTCATTGTGTAACAAACGGGTAAAAAGAACGACAACAACGTCCTGTTGGTATGTGGGGAAACAAGAAACATATATTATACAAGTTGATAAGAAAACGTTTACATTACGTTATAGTCCAAACGATAAACAGTTCAACAGTTCATGGTCAACACATAGTTCAATGAGCACCCAGCTCAAGTACACATTGTTAATTATATAATCATTATGGAGTTGTAGAAATGTTGAAAAAGGATTTAGATGAAAAAGTTGCTAATAATCAATGGCTTATAGAAACATGAACTCTTTCTACATTCAGTAAATAATTGATAATATTTCACATTAACACAAAATAATATAAATTATCAATCTATTAATAGAATATCACAAAAATTTTATACTTTTGTCAACTTATGAAACTGTAGGAAACCAGAAAAAATTATTAAAAACAGTTAAGTAGTCTATAATATAAAAGTGTGGTTATCTCACCAAATTTCCAAATACCTCAGAATTAAGTTTATACCATTTTAAATATGAACAAAATTCTATGCCTTGCATAAAATAACCCTGCAATTGATAAGTTCAAGCCAAATTTTTCTGTAGTTGACTAGAAAATAGTATTACCTATTGAGCATTTAAAACCATATATCATTTTAAAATTTAAACTAATAAATATATATCATGATAGGAATTATTTTTCGAAATCCTTGGGATGATGTATGATGAAATCTAAAAGTATTAATCAGACTATTCTCCGCATCCATAATATTATTTATTTCACTACGTTTCGAATGAATAATCACCCTTCAGCCTTCCTCAGGTGTCCTTAATTGATTATCTTATCAAAAACTGTCTGTATGAAATCAAAGTATCACATTTCTTAATGATAATTGGTTTTTTAGTATTTCAAATGGATGTCTTGATTAAGTTAGCTAGAAAACAGCTAAAGTACTTCCTATATTTTAGAAACATGGGTATTATATATTACCAAAAATAGAGCTGTTGACTGAAGATAGTTTGTATGATTTTTATTGATTATATATTCTTAAGTAAAAAAAAAACATTGTTAAATAACATTTTCTAAAAGGATCAATTATTTTCCTTTTTCTGAATCCTATATATAGGGCAAAGGCTTTCCTGATGTAAACACACGCTTATTCTTAAGAAAACTGTGGAATGAACTTCATATACCAATCTTTGGACTTATGGATGCAGATGCTTATGGTAGGTGGGAATTTATTAATTACAACATTCTTACTAAATAAAAGATGAAATAAAAAACAGTTGTTATTTTTTTCTTCATGTGATTCATTTTAGAAAAATGTTCAAAACGTTGATACTTTTATATAAGGTATCTTGTTAATGCATAAAAGTTTGTGTAATTTTTTTGCTGACTAATTGCAACAGAATCATTGATTATCCCTTTTATGAGAACATATTCCTGCTTGTAACTCTTAAAAAAAATATAACTTATATAAATCGCAAGGACTTAATTATAATTTTGTGCTGTGAAAATTTTTGGATTTATGTATTTGATTCAACCAAAGATATGAATTCATTTGTATTTATTGCATTATAGAGAATAGGAAGCATTTGATTATAGGCATTTTGGAAATTTAACCTTTTTATAAGTATACTGAATTAATCTTATTTATAAAGAGGGAGACAAAGAAAAAAAGAAACAACTAATTATAGCTTTGGATCTTAGTTATGAGTTCAACTAAAACTACTTAGCTGGTTCTATGCATGAGGTTTCTGAATCTGGCTATTGGATAGAAAGAAATAATCTTTCCTTAATACTGTCTTACCTTTTATGTCTTCTGTTTTTCAAATTAATTGAATTAGTGAAATGTATTCAGATGTAAAGAGAAACCAACTGTCAGTTAGTATAATTAGATGATTTGCATCAGACAGCTATTTACACAATTAAATTACAAAATCACTTATTATATATTTGTTCTAAAATAAAAAGGACAAGAGTAGTTTCACAAAGATTGTAACTCATGAAATTTTCATTATTTCTCCTTGTTCAAATAATGAAAATTCATAAGTCATTACAAGCATATTATCTTAGTTAAGAAATTATGATATAAAGATAATCAAACTGATGAGGTTGTATTTTCATTTCCAAGTATAAATGAATGCTAAAATTAAAATGAAAAAGATGATAGAGAAAATGATTTTTAAAATAGAGAATGCGAAAGGCAAATATATGTTGCCAAAATGAACATTCTCTCTTGAGGAAAATATTGACTGGGTGCATCAGCATAAGCTTGCTAAAATATAAAGACCTTTGAGAATATTGTGTTAGAAATATTGTTTGAATGTCTGATTTTATTTGGAACTCCACCTCTCATGTTTAACCCATCTGGCTCTTCACTTTTGAAGAAGGGGCTGATGACAATATGAGACATAATACCAACTGAAGCCGAGTTGATATGGTTTTAACATCGACATTAAAACCATTAAAATCTGGGGATATTTTGAGATGCTGCAGAGTGGAAAATATTCTAAGACTCTGAAATTACAAAACTAGGGTTGTTATTTAAGGACTTTATATGAGGAAAAATTGCTGATTGTGTTGCAGTTTGTGGTATCTTTGTAATTTTTTTCATGAATGTATAATTCTTGAAAAATAAATACTATATGGCTTTAATATTATTTTTTTTAAATTTCAATTTATTCTTTTTTTCTGTATTTTCTTACTTGAAAGAAGAGTAACAGACTATGATAAAAATGAATAAAAGTTAGAAGTCTAAAATAAAATTTGTCTGATAAATTTTATATAGTATTTATTGATATTATAATAGAAAATCATGAAATAATTTAGAATATTAAAGTTTTTGAAATTTTGTAATAAATTTTGGGAATGAATTATTTTGTGAAATTCTTATTAGATATTTTGAAACATGAATTTTTTTGCACATTTTATTACCTAATCTTCTCTCTAATGCTTACAAAAAAGGTTGATTGTTCCTTCAATCTAACCTAACATCTCATTCCTACTAGTAAAAGAAATAGATTCATGCCTATCAGTATTGATATTAGTCTAACATTTTAACCTTATGAAAATCTTTCACTTATTTGGTTGTTGAAAATATAAGAGAAAAACTAAAATATTTTGATATCTGATTTGGTTTCTATCTATATAGTATTTTATAAGTTTACTATACAGTGGTAAAAACCATGTTTCTTTTTCAATCTTTATAATATGGATCCGGATCATTAGTAATTTTACTTTTTCGAGATGGATTAAAACCGTTCTCTTAAAATATGATCTTATTTTATCAATAAAACAGAATTCATGGTGTATTCATTTCTTTTTTATCTTATTCATTTTCTATTTTATTGAGAAGCTTTATCACTTAATTATCTTAAATCCATGTTTTCATGGACTTTCTTTTTCATTTTTCTGTACATTCATCTGTAGCCATAGGCAAATCAGTAAAAATTAGCTCATCATTATATATGCACACACACACACACACATACATGCATCTATGTGTAAGTGTTTGGCTCTATTGTTGCTCTAACAAATAGAAAAAAATGGTTTTAGCTGAAGTATCTAGAGAAAGTTCTCTTATTGGAAGATATGAACTGAAACATTAATCTTTAAAAAATGTCTTTAAATGTTTACATGTATGCATACATTCATAGATTTCTGTTGCTGAAAATCTCCATGGGTGATTTCTTAAAAGGGTATATGCACATTAAATCAGGTGTAAACACACATAATTGCATATTGATGTGTGGAATGCTCATTTTCAGCTGCAGTTACTCAAATCCATTGAAAGTAACATTTCAGAATTCAGTCAATAATCTGAAAATTACTAGCAGAACAAGCAGACTGAATTCAGTTTATGTATTCATAACTGTTTACCTTATGGACTTCCACTATATTTGTATGCATGTTTATAGGTACCTATATGTACCAGGAATTTTACAGTTTTGAAATGAATTGATTAGGCATAAATAAAAGGAACATTAATGATATAATATTGGAAATTACATTTATTGAAGGATATGATTTTTGAGTCTATTACCATTTTCTTATGTAACGTAATTATGGACTCCTTTGTTGTGTACCAATGAGAAAACAAGTCTGAGAAAGAAAAACAATACACATTTATTTCCTTAATATGAGCACTGCTCTTTATTGAGGACCGGTGCCTTCAGTTGGGAACAAGTGACACTGTTATTAAAAAAACTAAGTGTGAACAAAAACTAACATTTACCAAAAATGAATGTTCTTAGCATTAAATGACCTAAACATGGTTAATGTGCCATAAAACACAAGCAAACAAACAAATAAACAAACAGCAGTAGTTGTGCACATGTATCCCCATTAAAATGTTTGTGTTTGAATATATTGATATTTAAGTATATATCTATGTCCAGATAATGTTTAGTTATTCTGTGATTGATACTGACATGCCAGTGAGTATTGTTTTACATTGTGAATAATTTATCAATCACTTCACGAAAGTTATTTCTATTTCATTTTATCTTCTATCTGTCTACTTATGTTTGCTTTTCTTCATCTCTTTTTCTATATTTCCTTAAGAATATCAGATTTTCTTAAAACAGAAACAATTTTTGTTAAGTTTTATTTGAATTTATATTAACAATAACAATCAGAATGCATTTGAATGTATTAAAACAAAATAAAATCTAGTTGTAAATAAAATGGATAATGACATTTGAAGTAAGTGCTTTTTGTCTTTCCATGCCTTTCTGATAAGTCTTCCATATTGAAATTAGAATGTGTACAGATGAATAATTAAGAATTTCTATTTTTTTTGTCTCACTGCATTATTATATATTATGGTATGAATGTTTTTCCAAAAGTAATGCTTCCTATATTTTTATCCCCCACAAATGGACCAGAAGGGCATTGTTATGATGACTGAACTTAAGGATTTATGATCTGAAAGTTTAATCTCTCTGTTGCAGATAATGACAGTGTGGGATTCTAAGTAAGCAACCCATCATGGGTGTGTCTGAAGTAGAGATGTGTCATTGAACATCTTTATAAACTTTAAGGAAATTGATTAAGATAGAAGTTTTTAAAATATTTAAAGTTTGTGAATTAAAAAATTAAAAAAAAAATTGATGTTAATTTTGATATAACTTTTTATTTCACACAAACTAGTAAAACAAAAAACATCTACTTAACTAATTCATCAAGCATAATTAAGTGAATAACAATGAACAAAAAATTTCAACTTGCTGTACTGGATTTTTAGTTTGTAAATTCAGAATAACTAAGCTCCACGCTTTCAGCTAATATTACTGTAAAACCTAACTGAAAGAAGGAGGGTTGCTTTTATTGCTTTGTTTGTGAATATTTGAAAAGTTTCTGCACATTCATTGATATGCCAATCTTGAGCTGAAAAGGTCTGTTTTTGCACTTTGGAATTCTATTATTCTAGCTCAAAGTTAGATATTTTGGTTTACTTGCAGACTAAATCTAATTCTGATTAGTTCTTTGTTTGCAGATTATTATCTTTGAAAGAAATACAAACCCACTTTTTTATCACCTCACTCTTCAATCTTTCATAATATGAATAAGTAATTAAAACAAACTTTGGGACTAATATTTCATCAGTATGAATTAATATTGTTGGTCTGTTATTTCATTGTTTTTGGGTTTCGGTTATGAATAGATTTGGCAAAGATGTCTGTTCATGCATTGTTTACTAATAGTAAAACCAAAGGCATATTTTCTACCAGCAATTCCCTATATATGTTTTAATCTGGTTTTAAATGAAAAATGCTTTTACTTTAAAATCATATTTTAAGAAAATGGGAATATTTTTAATTTGAATGTACGCTAAACTATAGATTTTAATCATGTAATATTCCCTAAATCTCAATTTATTTGGAAAATTTTTAGGCAATATAGTAGTGTCCCCCATGATTAACATTATTCAAAAGCCAAAATCATTCATTGAAGTTTGATTAAAATGTCTATTAAGTAACATGATTAATATATGTGTTCTGCATAATTTTTCTATTCATTAATTAACTTATGTTAAAATATTTAATTCTAATGAAACTCAAAATTAATTTTAATTAAACAATATCTATGGTCACTTTTATTGTATTTATGAAAGATTGCTTGATACTTTTTCGATATTGATTATAATATTTATAGGTTTCAAAGAACCTATTCAGAATTTGTTTACATTGCTTCTTGTTCAATTTTCCTTTTTGTTTCTTTTAATATCTTGTAGAAAACTTTATGTAATTAAAGCTCCCAAAAGATTATTTAAAGATTTAGCATTGATTTTTCAGACATAGAATTTTTTGGATTGAAAATTTTCCCTTGTAGAATTTGAGAGAATTATATTTTGGCTATGTTGAGAATGTATGCATCAAGTAATTAACTTTTCCTTCCTTAAATGAAATCTTTTCTCTTATTGTTTCATTTTTCTTTAAAATTCTGTTATCTCTTAAGTTTCGTGATTTTCCTGTTCTCTTTTCTTCAATTCCTTTTATTTTCATCTTAAGGACATCACTTTTACAAGTCAAATACCATCTGTCAGAAATCTTTTCTTTTTTTTTTTAGTTTCTTTGTCCTATTTTATTTCATAAAAATTCTATCTTTTTAATTTTACATTTCCAACTTTTTAATGATACATGAAAAATTTAATGACCAGCAATTAAGATTTAAATAAAATTCTGATACTGTAACTCTTTTATTTATTTGTTTTACATTCTTTTGTGCATGTGTGTGTATTCTATTGATACAATCAACTTTAATTCTTCTTTCTTCTTTTTGAGTGCTTGGCAACTGTACTTTTATCATCTTTTAAAACTCTCACAAATGATTTCCTGAATTATGTAATTAAAGTGTGATTATTGAAGTAAAAGATAATGATGATAATGATAGTAGTAATAATAATAATAATAATAATTCCTGGAAAGAAAAGTTACAGTAACAAATACCCCTTCAAAACAAAGATGTCCATTGATTTTTTTTCAGTTTTATTGTTAATATTATAAAGTTATTTATAATGTTTTTAATTTATTCTTTTATGAAACACTATAGTTCTGTATTGTATATTATTACTATTCTTCTTATTGTTTTGCTGATCTTAGATAATTCTCAGGCATGTTGTTGAACAATGAATAAAAGGTTTGAACATTTAGACTTCTTAGACCTCAGTGACGATGTTAATCAAAATATTTATAATACTAGGTCCTGAAAGAGCGATAAATTTAAACCGTGATTTGAAGAAACAATCACATTTTACACTATTTCAAGATACTAGTAATATGAAGGTTAACAATTTGAATAAGGAAAAATAAGTGCTAGATTTATAGTTAGCCATGTCGATTTTAAATTGCCTGTTCTATAGTATTCTCTTTAAAATTATTGTTTATATAAAAAGTATAAATTCACTCATTCCTTGGGCCTTGTTTTATTTAGTAGAACCTATTCTATATATTTCTATTTGTTTTTGCAATAAAGAGGTGCACAATATCGCCCTTTAAGAAGCTAACCTGACACATTCAGAATCATGTTTGGGTTGCTATTTCCTACAATGATAAATCAGGACCATGAATCAGCAATTATAATATTACATTACTGAAGACATCATTAATATATTTTTAAAATTATATATCTATCACGTAAGGTAAGTGGAAACTTTTTACTTTGCATAGAGCAATAATTTAGGTTTTCAGCCTTTAACTATATATATATATATGACATACTGTTCTCCACCATTGACTATGTTCTGGCATAGTGTTATTCAGCTTGATGTTGCTTCTAGTAATTCTGAACTTGAGAATTATTTAAAACTGATCTCTAATGGATGCTAATTTCATGTTTGTTTGTGTAGTTTAAATTGTAGTTTGTTCCTCTCTCTTGAACCGACGCAAGGAATTACTGCTACCGCCGAGAACACGTGCGTCTCTCTCGTCGTCCAAAATTGATCTCTTCCTCCCCAGAAAAACCTCAGTTCTTTTATGGAATTCTGGGTATTTGCATATCCTGGCGTTTTCTTCTCTTTCCCTCCTCCCTCCTTCGCGTCGGTTCACACCAAAACCAC
>JAYKTE010615949.1:0-18095 GCA_036873565.1 Xipholeptos notoides | reverse complement strand
TAAAATCTTTCTTAACACCTGTCTCACCATATCACTTATGTAAATGAGTAAAAAATTATCAATAACTTTGTTTTTGCTTTTAATTGCCTACCCATATATATATATATATATATATATATAACAACATACATAAACATGCACATAAATAAAATAGACATCAAAACATTTCAGTAAGAGGATCCAAAACAACCACAATGTTGTATTATATATTAAGCATGTGAAGAAAACTAATTTTATGGCTTGTACAAATATGGTACTGTAGATAGGTGGGTAATAGGTTGGAATGGTAAAAAATAAAATAAAATACAAGTAAAACAATATAAAACTATTTGAAGAGTTTATCAGGTTTTAACATTTCTAGCCACAAGGGACAGCAGCTGTTGTACACACCCATTAGATAAATGCATTACATATTATATATATACATAAATGCATTAAATTAACTGTGCTGTAGTAACTTGACCGAAAAATCGAAATTTCATTTTCAATATTGAAGTTTTTTAAATTAAATTTTTGTCAACACTTTTTGTATTATGATAATTTTTTGAGGACAGATACTATATATAATCTATCTATATGGGTACCAATTTGTATGAAGTGAATAGAGTCTCTCATACTGAAATAAAGAGAACCTAATGGAGGTATGAGCCTTTGCTGGTTAATTGTGGTTCTATCTTGCCCGCCCTAGAGATGTGTGGTCGGTTTGGTTGTCTAGATAGAGAATAATAAAGATGAGGACAATAGCCAGAATTATACATGAACAATAAGGATAAGTTATCTAAAAATAAAAAGTTATTGGTTATAGGAGATTATCAGCTGCTAATCATTAAGAATCACAATGAAAACAAGCCTTATTGAGGTATTTTAAATCTAAAAAAAAACAAAAACAGATCAGCATTTATAGCTATGCTATTCCTTGTTCCAACATGAATCCTATTTTTCAGAATCCTTGATATGATGATTGCTAATTTGTATATTCATTAGGAATACTATAATCTCCATCTTATATTTGTAAATTTGGTCATGTAATGCCATGTCTTTCTTTTGTTAACAGGTTTAGAAATTTGAAAATAGAGTATTAAACTGATTTTTTTAAAGTTCTTGAGGCTTGATTATTCGTGTATCAAATTTTCAAATTTGTACAACTATTTTTCAGACTGCTGTCCTCATCCTTGTCATTGTTATCTTCACAGCATTTCGGCCAATGAACTCTTCGTCCGTATTCAGGTGATCAAACTTGGAAACCTTCTTGTCATAATCGGGAGTCACATAATTTCGAACTTAACCCTTTATTTAAACCATGGGAGTAACTTGCTTCTGGTAACCATAACTGGGTAGAGTGTTAAATCCTTGGACTCTTGGGGACTACTTCCTTTGGGTGGGATTGAAACCTTTGCCTTCAGCTGATAATCACTTAGAACTGCAGATACTCAACACCTCTATCCGTTGCGCCATGCATATGAAGACGGCTGAAGGATTCATAAGCTGAAACATTGTGAAGATAACAATGACAAGGATGAGAATAGCCATCCAAAAAATGGTTGGATGAATTATCAAGCCATATCCCATTCTGAAAAAACAAATTTTCAAACTTTTATCCTCAGTATTATGCCAGGACCTGTAGTGTAACACTGCAGATAAAGGTGCTGTGTTTCTTCAGTTCCAAGTGAGCTTTAGGTGGTTTCAATCCTATCCAGAGGCAGTAATAACAAAAATATATTTTAAGACTGAACACTACTATCTGGTCATGGTTAATGGTGAGAGGTTGAATAAGGGGTTAAGTTTGAAGTTCTATAAAACCTTCTGCATAAGACATGAAGGTTCCCAAGTTAGATCATCTGAAGAAGGCTAAACATTGTATAGATAATAATAAAGATGAGGACAAAATGAGCAACAAAAAAAATTGATTTACAAAGTATTGTACTTCATGTATTGTTGCATTCTTTCTAGCCAGCCCATCATAAATTTTTCTTATAAAAATTATGTTTAATATTTTTTGCTTTTTTTTCTACAGAGACTTTTAATTAATTTCTAATTATATTCATTCAATATATTTATTTCTAAAAATCAGTAATTAAAAACCAAGAAAATGATTTTATTTCCTTTCATAATGGAAATGATTTTTGTTTTTTCATTCTTATCTTGATTCTATAAAATGTGGATACCTTCAAAAAAATCAATAATGAAAAAGTTAAGTCAGCTAGTTTATAATAAACAGTCTATGGCAAATCAAATGATGGCAAAATACTCAGTCTTTAAAGCAACAGGATACGACACTACTTAAGTTGTTAGCTATTGAAAAAGGACAGGAAAAAGCAGCAATTGGATCCTAAGTGCAATGGATAAAAATAATTTAATAATTTTTTTTTACTTTATTTAAGGTTGCCAGTCATGCTTTTTTTTTTTTTAAATTCATTCTTATGAATTTAAAAACAGGAACCAACTAAATCAATAGTCAAACCTTCAACCTATACTGAGTACTTATAGGTACAAGTTTGTATTTGATTTTGGTATAACTGTAGATTTATAATATTGATAGGAGTCTAGTTCTTTTTTTCAAGAAATTTAAGATATTTCTAGGAACCACTCTAGTGAACAAGTTTTGCATGCTGTTAGAATTTTAACATTAAATACTTGAGCCTAGGGCACTCCATCAAGATATGCTCCATTGTAAACAGTTTCCCACATGAATGTTGGGGAGAGGATTCCGTCTATTGATATATCAAGTCTGGGAAATACTGAATAAATTAGATATAGAAATAGGTTCAAAACTTTAAGGGCAATGATTTTTAAAAAATAATGAAAGAAACTGTTATAAAGGGAAATAACGCAAAAGTCAAGGGTTATCTGTTCTTGATTGGATAGACAGAGAGACTTGTAGGATGGCGGACATTTTATCATCATTGTTCCTGGTATAATTTAATCATTTTTCTATTGTTGAATAAATAATCTTATGCCAAAACAGAGTGAGTGTTCTCGGTAATTCGAATATTCAGCAATCAATGACATTCTTTGACAACACAATAGAAACATTATAGCATAGATAGTGGGATAGAATAACATGTTCTTTCCTGGATTTTGTAAAAAAAAAAAGCTTTCCCCAAATATCTCATTCTCTCCTTCTCCTGGGGATGTCATCTCCAGTTCAATAAACTGTCGTCACTTGTCAATCTGAACATTAGGAAAAGTCTAATGTTGTAAACTGTCAGTTTTGACAAGACCCAACTGGTGTGGGGGTCTCAGTCAGGCACAAGGCTGACAACTCTTGGAACCTACCATGAACCACTTCCTAAAGATTTATCTTTTATCAAATTTTCAACATACAAAGTCAAATTAATTTATAAAAAAAAATGTCAAAAACTGTTTAATATTCCTTAACAAATAAATATTTGCAGATGTATGAATGCATGGACCAAGACAGCACAATATTATCTTATATCTAGCGCAAAGCACGGGTATCTTTGATATATATATATATATATATATATATATGAAAGTGACTCTACCAAACTATTTTATTCATTTTTGTTCTAGAGATTTGAAATTTGATATAAGGGGTATTTGGACCTGTTTTGGCTTTTAGCCAGAAAAATAGCTGCTAGAAGGTCAAACTGAAAAAATTGGATTGATTTTCAGCTTTCAAAGAATTATGGTAGTTTTCTTAGGAAGAAAAAAATCTTGGAATTACAAAAAACAAGGATCACAATGAGCACAAAAGGAGCATAACTGGGCAATACTTCTAGTATTATTATAAAAACCATTAAATATATGCTCTTTTCAAGCATACTATGAATCAAAGCATAATTGGCTGTTACATAATAGCAGATTAAGATTGAGAAACATTTTGTTTTCTTTGATGCTTAAAATTTATTAAAAAAAGCAGTCAGGAACTAACCTGGTTGTCAATAGTTAGAGGGCAGCTTTGTAGTTCATAACTAAAACAAAGAAAACAAAAATGAATCCATTAATCATCAATCATGAAGGATTCTAATTTCTTTGTACATAAGAAATATTTAAAAATTTGATGCAAGAAAAACTTCCTCGAGAAAACATAGAAATCAAAGAAACATATTCAGAGAGTAAATGGAAAAAGGTCTTTTTTATAATGAAATCCATTATAGAAGAAAATTACTCTGAAAGTAATTGAAACTTACCAAAAAGGTATATATATAAACAAAAGTCTTTTTATAATGGATTTCACTAAAAAATAATTGTTTTTATTCTAAATATTTTTTAATTCAATATTAGGGTTAGTTATCAATATTTTCTAGAGAATATATTGATCTTAATAAAGATGATTTTAATGAATATGTGGCATAGTAATATTAGTGTTTTAGTTTGTCTTTTTTTAATGAATATTAATCAATTCAGTTAATTAGACTCCATGCCATTTATGCTGGAATTGTTGTTGAAGTACCCACTAACAGAAATAAACACTGGTAAAATTGATTCAGTTTATTATTTATTTTGTGGTAGAAAAATCAGAAGTTGTTGGTTATTAGGGTGGTAATAATGAAATATATTAAAACCAAAACCAACTAGAACAGCAATACATGTACACAAGAAGCCTAATCAATGAAATTGAGAAGTGCTCGCAGGAATGGTATGATGATATGGTTCGATCAGCACAATTTTGCAATAAAATAGAACAACTGATAACAATGTTTTTCCAGACGAGCAAGGAAGAAAAGTTACCAATGGAAAGTACTGTTCCTGAAGTTCTAACGACCGACAAAGGAGTTTCAAAGTCTAAATACACATAAGTATATACGTAAAAATTGGAGATGCCACTTTGCGGAAAATCTTCTTTCGCAGGGAGGGGGTTGGAATACACAAGGGAACATTGTATATGATTCTTGACATCATTAATAAGATAAAACAAGATATTCTGTAACCCTAAGTTTTCCTTCTCTGATATTGTGTGCAATGTATATAATAGTATATTTTGAATGTTGGTTGGCTGTGGACCGAAGATAAATTTATTCTCCCGATAAAGGTCTTGTTTTTTTTATCATGTTGAGATGACGCATCCTCCTCTTGGAAAAAAAATTGTAGGGGTAAATCAAAGTGAAACTTTCTAAAAGAGGTCAGGTTAGAAATTCTATAGAACAATATAATTCTTTATCTCATTTACGCTGTTTCTGTAAATATACATACACATATATATATATATATATTTTGGCACTTCCAAATTTACATTGTAGGCAGAAGTTCAAGTATGTCTGCTGTATTGCAAAGTAGAGTACTAAATACTTATAAATAGAGTAGTTGTGTGTGTCTATGTGAAATTGTATTAAATACTGAAATTTCACCTTACACACACAGATATATATTTAGTATATTTAAGCAGAATATTATTATTCAAACAAGAAAAATTTCAAAGAAAATATTAAAAAGAAGTATAAAAATTCTTTTTAATAACACCTGTTTGTATATATTTGTGTATTTTATAGAAATGAAGATAATAGCTGTTAAAAGATCTCCAAGGGCATGAATAGCATAATTGAAATTAACTCTTTACCTTCCTTACTGAAATTGAATATAGAGATAATTTGTTTTTATTTTGCAATATTAGATTATTATTTTGTTTTGATACATATCAATCTTTTTAGGTCTTTTTAGATTTGAAAAAGATTTATAGGCTAAATCAAGTTATTTGGGGAAAATTAGCTTTTATTAAAACATTAAGAAATAATTTCTAGAAGAATCTGTTTTCATTGAATCATTTTTCAAAGAGAAACAATTTGTCAAAAATCTGGTTTTGTTGAAACTTTCAAACTGATGTTTTTATGACTCAAAGTTAGGTTGTATCTTGAATTTAACTCTGACATGAATGTTGCTATTAAGATGCCTCTTTAGGACACTTTTACTCTGTACAAGTTCTTCATCATATATCATGGGTGTCGCCTATTCATGCCCGAGTATCGGGTCCATCGCTTATCCCCTATTTTTGAAGATGCCTATATTTTACATAGCATGCAAGGCCCTATAGGTGGTGGAATATTTATATTTATGCATCGCCTGTCACTGGTTAAAGGCCGAATGTAAATAGAGTGTATTGAACATGGTGTACATGTTAATTATCAATACAGACAACCATCTCCAATATGTCTTGAGGGTTAGCCGCCTTCTGTTATGAAGTGGCAGTCACCATATATATATATATATATATACACACATATATACATATATATAGAGAGAGAGGGGACAATAAGGATGTTATCAAGAGAAATAGAAACAGTTAACCAAAATAAATTATACTTCATAATGAGTATTTGCAGGTATATCTAGGCGTTCTTGAGAGTTAATGAATATTGTGGAGTGAATGTTGAAAGGAAATAAGGAGAAGACTGGGGAATAGTGAAATGAATAATATATTAACAGAAATACAGAAAATAAATTAGTTGAGTGGTATCTACACTCAAACTAAATGTTACAAACTCACTCTCTTAGTTTGAGTCTTAGGTTCAGACTGGCTGGAAAGCTGAACCTGGTAACTGTGAGGTCAGGAATAGTCCACAGTCAAAATCGCCGCCCAAACAATGAAATATTTTTTTTATGTTTACCAATTTGTGATTCACTTTTGTAGTATAGAAAAATCAATAAAATGTTTATACTCCAAGCATGTATAAGCTGAGAAAAAGGAATCCTTGCAAGAAAATAATCAAAAGATCATAAAATATCATTTTTAGTTAGAAAAAAAATGACACCAATAGAAAAATACCAACTATAAAAAAATCATTTTATTTCACCAACTTCCTTATCCTTATAATTTGTTTTTAGTGCTTAAAAAAAGATAAAGAAAATCTCAAACCTGAATAGGCCAGATACTGTTTCTATGGGTCAGGCTAACTTGACATTTTTGTGAACAAGTGTCATATACTGTATCACTTATCAATGAACAACTAATTCCTCTATACAAGAACTAGTCTTGTGGCTTAGATCAGGGCTCTTCAAACTATGGCCCACAGGCAACATCTGGCCCACCACATAATTTCATTTGGCTCACCAAACAATTGGTTCACCTAATTTGAATGAAATTTTCAAGTCAAAATGACAATATCATTCATCATACTAATTTGGTTGCATAAAACTAAAGTCAGGAATCTATTTTTTCCAACAAGGTATTTTTTAATTTTTCCATATTTAAATATTTGAGAGAATTAAGTTACTGGCACTGATTTGGGATTTTTTTTTTTTTTTCATTTTTTTTATTCCTTTGGGGCCTGCATAAATGTAGGAAATATATAATGTGGCCCTTACATTGAAAATTTTGGAGACCCCCTGATGTAGATAGTTCAACTTAGTATATGTCAAGGAGTATAACTTATTGCTTCCAAAAATTAGATTAGGTCTTATAAAAATCTTAAAACAAAATAAATCATAAACAAGTGTGGGTGAATTTTATTCATAAATAGAAAAAAAAATTTTTTAAATGAAACAAAAACTACAAATGGAATTTGTTTGTGTTTTATGGCATATCAATCTTTTTAGGTCATTTAATGCCAATAACAACCATTTTTTATAAATATTCTTTTGTCACAGCTTTTTAAATAACATAGTATGCACTATTCAATTCATAGCTGGAGGGAATATGGAAATTCATACCTTTCTCAAGGGTATTAGTCCAAATGTGAATAGAAACCGAACAACTAGGGTTGAAACTAGCTTACTACTTATGATTCCTCCCACCCCAAGTCCGACTGTCTATCCACTGCTCCAAGTGGACCTCCCAACAAATAGAATTAGTAATTAAATTTTGAAAGTTAAAGGAACCAAAATATTAATTACAGGTTTCCATAATCAATTTCAATTTTAGTAATAACTCTTTTAGAGGTTTGTTAGAATTTATTTTTTTGTTACACCATTCTGAATATAATCATGTCTTTGGAAAGTTTTATATCCTACAAGATTATCATGTTTAAATTGTATTATAATCCAGATTTATGACTAATTATTGATAAACCCTGAATCATTGTAAGAATGTAAACATTGCAGATAAAATGGATTCTTTATGAAAATAGAATGACGCTAATAGGTTTAAAAATTATTTGCAACACCTGCCAATTCTACAGCATTTGATAACCCAAGTGAATCAAAAAAGTTGTTGTAAAGTTGTTTCTTAAATGAATGTCGATTAGAGAAAAAAGAAAGAAAGAAATTACATAAAAAACAAAGAATGTTTTTATATAAAAATTTTAGACAAAAAAGCCTTATTACAACAAGCAACATTTACAATACTGCTACCTAAACTGAAATTTACAACGATAGCCTAATTTTAAAATTTAATTAAAAAGAATTTCTTTATTATATATATGTATATACAATGCCGTGCTTTGGAACATTGTGTCCCCCCGTCCCCGCAGAATGCGCTCTGCAGCCCCTACCCATCCCAGTTGCGCACCCGCACCACATACTGAACCCACAATAAATGATACTTTAAACAAAATAACATGCTCTTGGAAGAACGCAAATATTCCGTAATCTTGAAAAAAACGGAAGAAATTTACTAAATTAAAAATGTTAAATGGTGTGCGTTTAAGAAAAGGTTTATGTAATTAAATAAATCAATTAAGATCTCCTTCGCATGCATATCTACCACTAACACGGATTGTTCATTTGCGAAGCCAATAAAAGCCTTGCAACATCACGGGGCCTTGTGGACCCCAAGAAGCCTGCGCCCCCCACTCAATTGCGGGGTCTGTGGGGGTACTAAGCATGGCCCTCTGTATATATAGATATGTATAGATACCCAGGCATTGAAAGTATTATCTTAAATTTTTGTATTATTTCTATTTGAACTTTACTTAAATTAAACTATTTTGTTAAACAGCATATTGAACTTCATTTAATGCAATGGATTCCTTTTTATCAAATGTTTTTCTTTTAATCAACCAATGGTTAGAAGAACAATAGTTGTACAATTTAAAATCATAGCTGAGGATGGAAGGGTAGAAATCTTATTTTTTTACCCTGAAGGTAAATGTAACAGACAGATATATTAGGATGTGAAATTGTGCATTATTATTCCAGAGTCCCAGCTCTCTTACTGTCAACCTATAAACTTCTCTCATCATTTATATTCTTTGTTAAAAATATTTTGCTAATATAGATAATAAAGATCAGTATAGTTGGAATAATGCATTTAATTCTTTATTTGATTTTTGTCTTTTATTCCACTTAGGATATCTAATTATGTTGAAAAGATGTTCAAAAATAAAAAATAAAACTATAAGATGAGAATACTCATTTTAAAGAAGGTATAAACTTCATAGTTTTCTATTATAATTCATGGAAAACAGATGAAAAAAAATAACCTAGATGAGATAAAGAGATGCTGGAATGTTCTCATTATAACCTTTGCACCAAAATCAATTTTAATGACTCAATGTTAGAATTCTGAATTATTAATTAAGTGGACTGGACTTGGCCCTAAACTTTTCTCTGTACAATCAGATTTTCTAAAAACTGAACTTTGTGTCATGACTTTCAAGTAAGATCAGTTAAGAGATATTTAATTGCCAATAAGTAGATTTTTAAAAGATAGTTTGAAAACTTCTTACAGAGTAAGACCCCATACAAAAGAGTGATTATTGTTTGTTTTTGTTTTCTCTCTCAGATCTGGCTACATTATCACAAGCCAGATGACAGTGTAGTTTATTGATTACTACAAGCTTTTATACAGACAATCATTTAACCACTTAGCAAATAGTCATAGAGCTATACAAACACACAAAAAAAAAAAACTGGGCAGATGAAAAATTTCTGGTCTTCTTAAATCAATATAAATAATTAGACATAAAAATAATCTGAATTATTCATGAAAGATTGGGTGAAGAATTTTTTTTAAAGGTTAGAAACCATTTTATATCAAGTTAATTATGTATGTTTATTGTGAATGTAATATTGTATGAGACAGTTCTAATCTCAGTTGCAAATACTTAACTTACCAATATTAAAATTCTGGTTAAATATTTGGGAATTAATTATCAATATAAAAGCCCTAATGCTTTAAGAATAAGGATGTTTGTTTTACGGTTTGTTAAAGATGTGAGTTTTACAGCATATCAACCTTAGGATACAGATGTAAAATTTCTCAAACTACAGAATTAAAAGAAATGGTAAAATCGCAAAATAGTCAAGTAGCGACAAGAATATTCTTTAATAAAAGCAATTTGTCACAGCCCTAGTAATAATTTTAATAATAATGAGAGATGTATTTTTCTCATCAGCAGAGTGAGTAAAACTATCAGATAGGTACTTTTAAAAAGTGAACAAAAATAAATGAATCCAATTTAGCAAGGAAGATAAAAAGGAAAAACAAAATGAAAGCAAATAGGGAATTTTATTTTAATATTTATTGATTAGATCTATATTAAAAAGGATGAAAATAAAAGTGTCTCCCCCACCAAGTTTAAAAGATAAATATTTAATCAAACAAGTTGCCAGAAATGATGAGTAAGATAAATAAGCCTCAACTATTCCAGATCTGCAATTTTAAAGCCATTTCCTCCTTGAATTTGTTTGAAACAATCAATGCTGATGAATGAACGAACTGCCTCTGAACCTTTCTTCATGACTCATTCGTTTTGCATGGATAATCTTCACTGTCACCTCTAAATACATTAATCAGCAAGGGCACTCAAGCAGAGCCGCTATTTCTGTTCACCTGGATAAGCTATTGTTTTTATCGGTTTTGCCCTTCAAGTTTATTTGATAAGGTAATGCAGCAAAAGAGAGAAAAAGAGGGGACGTAAAGAAAAAGCACCTGCCTACTTATAGTAATGTACATATATAAAAACCAGAATTGTATCTTAGATTTCTTTATGTTGCTGTTTACATTTGTTCATTTTTGTCACCACCTCAAGCAAATACTTTATAATGGTAGTTACATTTGTTATGTTCGGTTACTATTTAAAGCAAATACTTTATGTTGAGAAGTTACATTTGTTATGTTTTGTAACATTTAAAGCAAATGCTACAATAGTAAATATAAAAACTATTTTATTTAAAAAAATGGATACAAAAACCAAGCATATGGTGGAAGCTTTTTTTCAAGTGGTTTATTTAATAAAATTAATGATGGAGTGAGGAATCTAGGCTGTGTTGTAAGCAGAAAAAAATCACTTTTAATGGTCGATAAAAGCAGTGGATGGAATTTCTTTGTTTTGTTTTTACGCCATATCAACCATTTTAGGTCATTTAATGCCAAGAAGAATTTTTGATAAACGATTTTTGTCCACACATGTTTTTTTTTAATAGCACAATATGCACTATTCAATCCATAGCTGGAGGGAATGTGGTTAATTTTTTTTAAGTTGTATAAAATCATAAGAAATTTTCTACAGCAAAATTTGATTGCATTCATAATTTCAATCTTAATCCACAAATTGGAGGCTGAAAATTTGGATAACTTTGTCTTAAAATCTGACCAGTTAGAATTCAGCTTTTTATTTACTATAACAATATTCCCTGTTATTAATGATAGTTTTATTGAAGCTTATGTTGTTAATAAATTCTCAGAAATGTGCAATGTATGCGCTTGAGGAAAAATAGTATGACATTCAGGGGAATATTAGCATTTGTTTGCCTCCATTTTTTCCACCCTAAGTGTAGGACACAGAATGAAAAATCTAGAGTGACATAGACCTTTAGGTGTGCAGTCTAATCAAATTTATTATAACTTTTATCGTTATTGGAATCTGAACATTTCATATAATTTTTAATTCTAAAGAAATTTGTTATATTGTGAATTTCTATATTAGAATCATAAATCTTTAGCAATAGTGTCTTAAGAATAAGAATAGAAAAATGATTTTGGTATAACTTTATAATTCAAAACATAAATTCAGTCTTGTGTTAGATTTAAACTTTAAAAAGAAAAAGTTATTTCTATTATTTTAATTTTGACAATCATTTTTGTCTGGTTCTATAATAACTGCGTATCAATAATAAGAAAAACTTCAATGAATGAATAATAGCTAGAATACGAACCACCAGATGGAAAAGAAACAAAAATGGGAATAATTGAAATATAAAAGAACATTTCAAGTGCCGATCATATCAAGATAGATTTTGATTTGTTAGCAAGGTCTGTTTTCATTATTTTCTCGCATAAGTGATTAAATTATGTAAGTGACTGATGAAATTAGGATGCAAAAGTATCTTCCAAAATAGCCTTTTAGTTAAATTGATTTATTAATTATGTAAACCGAAGAAAGTTAAGTAATTATTTCAGTTTTGTTTAGACAAATTATTCCTTCTATTTTTCTTAACATGTCTTCCGCTATCAATAGAATTTAAATAAAAAGCCACCCTCACACAAAAAAACAACTCCTTTTAGATAGCAACAGGAATGGAACTATAAAACAAACAGAGAAATAGAAATAAATAAAGCTAAACATCTTTGGAAATTTCAAGCAAATTTAAAAGTTCTCGCTTTGAAAATAATAAAAAGTAATATCAAGTACTTTTCAAAATAAAAAATTAAATTTAAAAAGCACACCTTTTTGAAAATCCACAAAGAACAGTTTTGATTCTGATAGGCAAAAATAGAAGATCTACAATATTAAAATATCTTGTTGGCTTTTTTATTATAAAAACATTTTTTTATCGTCATTGTGGTTTTCTATGTCTCTATGAAACAAGATGAATTTAACATTCATTTTGTTTCATCGAGACCTTCAATAAAAGACAGACAGGAAGCATAAGTTACCTTTTGGTACAACTTTGTCTTTGGTGGTACTAAGATTTGATCAAGTATTGAATAAACCTTAGGCATAATTTAAGTCTGTATGCCAAAATTGAAAAGATTCAGATCTGATAAAGAGTAACACCATTCTCCTTTCAAAATGAATAAATGTGCAAAACTTGATATATTTTTTTTTATTAGCTTCAAGAACAAAACAAATCATTGGCATTCAACAAAGATTTAAATAATTTTGTTAAAAAACAAAATATATATATATATGACAAGGAACACTCTTCAAAGTTGGAAAGAAGAATGGTTGGAAGTGGTAATAAATAATAAACATGCTTGATATGGTTGTAGACCTGTATTTATTAAGTTTAAAAGTTGTTCTCTACCCAGGTTTCACCATCAGGATTGTCCAGAGAACACCAATGCTAATGCAGGAATTCTAGCCTCCACAATGGCAAAAAGGTGTTCTCCTGACGATCCCTAATATATATTAAGTACATACATACACACACACATTTATATGAACATATATATATATATACACAAACACACACACATTATTATGAACACTTATATGAACATACACAAACGTGTGTATATTTATATGAACACACACACACATATGTATATATATATATATATATATATATATACACACCGCCATTTATATGAACACACGTACATATATTTATAAATAGGCTTTTTCTAATACAGAAGTAGATTACAGATTTAAAGAGAGAAGAGGAAGGATCATTATCTATAAAAATATAGTAAAAAATACAAACCAATAAAGAGGAGAGAGAAAAAGAAAAGGAAAAAAAATTACACATAAATATTTGGGCAGTCAACTTGCAAAACAAGTTTGAACATTAATAAAATAAGATGAATAAATAGGATATAAATAAAGTTTTTTTTTTTAAAGCAATAAATAAATGAAAATAATAATAACAAGAATGGATCATCTCTGCTGCATTTTACTTTTAACTCCTAATGCCATTATGCATTAATCATTATAAAAAAAAATCATTAATAACATGTATGAACATGATTTTCAAACTGAATTCATGATAACTGATCACTTTTAAGTCACTCCAAATACACACACACACACACACACACACACTTAAATGGGAATGGGATGGGACGTTTTGGCATGGGCGGTTCAGCTATTTGACTGAAAAATAAATTTTGTACATTTTGTATTCATTCTTTTTATTAATTCATAAATATTTTTTCATGTTTAAAAAAAAGTTTAAAGCTTAGAAAAGTTTAAAATTGTTACCTTTTCTTTTAAATTTTTAACTATTCTATTAAAAAAACACTTTTTAAAAAATACAAAATTAATTCAAATATTTTTAGAAAATATAATATTTAACAAGTTCTGTTTTTTTTTTACTTTAAATAATTAGTTTACTGAATTAATTAAAAAAATGTAAACAAAACTTTGACTATAACGGCAAAGCACTAATTTGATGCCAAATTGTTCCACCGGCGAAACATACCAAACTCTAATTCAGTAATAATCTTGATTAGCGGACTGTTGTCCTCATCTTTTTTTTAGGTATTATTACACTACATATACATAACACCTATAAAAAGATGAGGACAACAGTCCGCTAATAAAGATCCTTACTGAATAATGAAGCCTCATCTCAATAAATTCCTAAATAAATACCAAACCCAAGTTAAATAGATCTGACTATTAGCGATAAAGTTTTTTTTAAATTTAGAATTCATCTGCACAGACAGAATGTAAAAGCTATTTGCTGACTAAATTTTACACTTCTGATTTCTTTAAATATTTTAGGTGTATTATATGAAACAATTGTTCAAGGAAAATATGGCTAAAAATTGACATGAATTAAGCATTTTTTTCTGCACTTTGATATACTCTTTTAATTTCACATCATTCATAATCCGGTTTTTACACTCTTCTTCAGTTGTTGTATTATATATCTATTGTTTAACTCGGCGTTTCCCAAACTTTTTCAGACTGATGTCCCTTGGTTTCTAAAATAGATTGCGAGTGCCCCAGACCCCATAAGCACATGTAAGCATTTTTTTTAAGTGAAAACCACAATATTATAAACAAAATATGTATTTAAAAACAATGATATAGCATAAACATTTTATTTGATCCTGACAATAAACATTAATAATCACATTAAACTTTTTTTTTTAATTGAAAATAATAATAAACGCCAAAATTTGATTTTAAAAAATAATAATTAATTAACCATTTTCTTGTCTTCACAATTATCTTTAATTGTATATTTTTTTAGTTACTCACCCCCTACTGCCTATTTTTGCATTACCGCCCCCAACTGCCCCTTTTAATGTTTCCACTCTCCAATCACCCTTTTCTTGCATTACTGCCCAAATCAAAGCAACACCACCCAGGGTGGGGTGAAGTACAACCCACTTTGGGAAACATTGGTTTAACTTGTGAACAAACTTACCAATCATATTACAGAAGGAAATAGAATTTACTTATTTATTCAACAAATTCATTCCGACCATGAAAAGTCTTCTTAAAAAGAACTGATAAATGAAATACTGTAGAATAAATAAGAGTCTTTTTTAAGAATAGGAGCAAAAACATGAAAAAGTATTTGACCTTGTGCCTTAGTTGATTTTGTGTGCAACAGGGTAAATCTCTATATGGGGAGGTCCACTTGGGGTAGTGAATAGGCAGCCAGACTTTGGAATTGTAATATGCAAGTTCGAATCCCAGGCATTCCCTTTATGTTCACATTTGTATGAATACCCTTGGGAAAGATACGAATGACCACATTCCCTCCAGTTAGGGATTAAATAGTGCATACTATGTTATTTATAAAACTATGTGTAGACAAAAGAACATTTAGATTGTGAAAAGCAGGATTAAAGTTCTCTTTAATGAAACTTGCATGAAAAATTCAGAAAATAGAACAAAAACTTAAAAGTAGAAATAACAGATGTTGGCAGTTCTGAAGAATAGAGGTCTTCTAAGCATGAGAATCTGTTGAGGGCCACAGATTAAAGCCTAATTCATGCTCAGATCAGACTTTTTAACAGATGGTGAAGGGGTCAGGAAGAGGAGACCGTATAATTCATTTTCTTAGGAAAGATGCCAATTTACATTACCTTCTTCACTCAGTAGTACAAAAAAAAAAAAGAAACAATATGATGAGCTATAATCACTTGTACTTGATAATGAAAGAATATCTCTTAGCTCATTTCTGGAAATATTCTGAACAGTCTGTTCTCTCTTAGAAAGGTTCTAGCAGATGCCAGAGCTTTTCAAAAGAATATAAAAACAAATTCCACAGTAAGAAAACTTTAGGCGTACATCATTTATCAAATGGAATAAAGTTAATCCTCTTCTGTTACCAAAGAGAAGGAAGATAACAACAGCATTGATAAAAGGATCTAAAAAGAAGTGATAATAGAGACATTACTGATTATGAAAAAGAAAATATTGAAAGAAAAAGTCATAATCCTAAAAAGGAAGAAATATTGATTTGTACTCAGTATTCTCATCATATTAGTTTGTGCTTAAAATAAATGCTTATCAAGGGATGGAAACTAAAGAAGGAATATTTAGCAATTGAACCTAAATTGCTTAAAGAAAATAAGTCTATGGTACTTTGTTGGATTTAGAGGATTTTTATATAAATCAATACTTATCTGAAAGAAAAGTGTTAAGATTATTATTTGATAGGCTATTCATAGATAAAACTCTATAAATGGTTTTATTCTAATAAAGCTCATCCTACACATAAACAGAATAGAGTTTAATTAAGCAATCTATCTATTATTTTGTACAAAGCATTATTATAGATTACAAAGTAAAACAATAAAGTAATGACCCTTAGAATATATAAATAGTCTTTTATCTATAAAAAATAAAGACATCATGTCTATTAAGCTTCGAAATGCTGAATTAATCAACTGAATGTAAATGTCATAAAGGGTTAAAATAAACCACCTGAGGAGAAAATCACATAAAAATTCAAAGTTGAAAGTTCCCAACAAAAAGTGTGATTAGTAACATCTGATGAAAATCAGACATTACATCATCCAAAACATTGGCAATCAAAATGAGAAAAGTCATCTGAATGACCATAATTGAACTAAAGACATGCACCATAAATAGACCAGGTTATGGAGTTCAATAACTGGTTTGCTTCCGACAAAATAACAAATTCTGAAAACCATTTATTGTATGGGTGCAATAAGTATCCAATACAAAGCAAAAAGTTGATATATTTTTATTAACCAAGACCAAAACAAAACAAAAAAGGGTTTTCTAATGTATTTTTGTATGATAATGATACAAGATTTATATTTATCATACAAAAATATATTAGAATAGCATTTTGTTATTGTTTTTGTGTAATAAAGATAAATCAACTTTTTGCTTTGTATCAGATACTTATTGCACCCACTGTATTTGGAGAGAGCATTAGAAAAAAGTAAGATACAATCTAATGAGTTGACTCAATAAAAAAGAGTAAAAAACAAAATTCATTATACAAAATCATATAAATAATACTAAGATACATTGGTAATATGAGTCAGTAATATCTTTTGATTAAAAGTAAGAGTACAAAACAAAATGACTCAATAGAGAAATTTGGTTAGAATCTAAAAAGAACATATATTAAAAAAAAAACACAAAACGTTTAATACTACTTTAAAATCACTGTGCAAATATTTACAATGCACAAATATTTTCAGTTTGGTAAGAAGAAAATGGAAAAAAATGTTTTGTTTGAACTGGTGAAAATTAGATAGCTATCCTATATAAACCTAATTATGACCAGCATACTTATATAAATTCTGCTAAAAATGTATTGAACAGGTTTTGGTTTTTCTAAAATCTCTAAAATTAAATGAAACCTTTAGGATATGGGAAGATCCATAACAAATTTTCAGAAATTTTGATTAATTGGTGTCCAATAGTATCCGGCATTTTCTTAAGACGTTTTCAGTTTCTTTCAGTTTTCTTAAGAAAGTGTATTTTTTAATATTCTACCAAAAATCAATAAATTATCAAATCGATATGAAATTTTCACCGATTATTAAGGGAAGCATGAACTTTATAATGGTGTATTTTTTTTTTTCATACTCAATTTATAAATATGTTTTTTGGGGGGCCTTCCGACCCCCCCCAATTTATCCACTTCTAGTTTGACCCCTTAATATTAAATCCGCAAGCTATTTTTTTTTGTATGTTGTAGGGGAGGGATTAAATTAACTCACGAGAAAAAAAACTAAGAAAAAAAAAACTGCCTACGCGTATTTATCGCAGCTTAAAGTTCGTAAGTGAAATTCGTTAATACTTGTCAATCCTACCCGTTTTGATGTATGAAAAATTTATTAATATGATATTCTCTTTCAGACTAGAATA
>JAYKTE010614840.1:0-18097 GCA_036873565.1 Xipholeptos notoides | reverse complement strand
TATATATATACATACACAGATACACACAAACACAATGTATCCATAAAACCTTTAATAATTATGAACAGCCACTAGCAGTTGCTGGAGCAAAGGTTTATAAAGTGAGTCAAAAATAACTTTTCTATATTTTGGAATAATATCTAAATATTTGATGTGTTCATCTTTTATTATGATTAACATTCCAAAGTTTAAAAATACTTTGTGGACACCTTACACACACACACACACACACACACACACACACACACACTTCACACGGTGTTTTTTAATAATGAAATTGTCAATAGGTCTTTAAGAATCTTTGCGATGAGGCTTGATAATTTGTACATGTATTTTCCGGACTGTTGTCCTCATCTTTATGATTGGGATTCAAGTGAATCGTAATGAAAGAATCGTAAATCTAAAGTATTTATATAACGATGTGATTCTGAATGAGGAGGAGGGCTTGCAGTCACGGACTGCAAGTTATCCAGATATACTAGGGTCAGAAGAGACTGTCACTCTGCCTTCAGCAATCACCACTAGGCGTTGGCAGAGTGGGAAGACTTAATGGCAGGTATGTGATGGACGCACAGGAATGAATACTCAAGGCAATGTTGGACCATACAGACTGACTGGAATGGCACAGTACCTGCTGGAACTCAGAGGAGATTTGTTGCCACTCTGACTCCAGTAAAAACCACTGGTTTCTGGGTGCGCAACCCCTGGTGATTGGTGTGAGATCTCAAACAATAATATATAGAATTTTGAATATCAATCATGAAAAAAAAAGAAATTTCCATATATTAAATCATAATAAGGTCACTATTAAAATCACTGCTAGATAAAAAAATGCATTTTAAGTTATGGGAAATATCTGAATATATTTTTAGTTAAACATAAAAAGTAGTTTTATTCAAAAGGCACCAACTATTTGAATTAATAATCCTATTTTATGAAATAGTACCAACTAAGGTTATAGCCAGTTTTTAGAAATATTTGAATATATTTTCATAAAAAAAAAATAATATTCTAATCAAAGACAAAAATGAAAATAATAATAATAATAATAATAATAATAATAATAATAATAATAATAATAACAATAACAAATGCTCTTAAAAATTAAATAAAGCTGAATAAGTCAAAGTATATTTTGGAAATTTACAAAGAAGAAAGAAACTTGTATTTCCAAGTTGGGAAATTTTAGTAACAAGCAAAGGATTAAAACTTGTCATCTACAAAGAATTTTCAAGAAAAAACAAAATAAAATGAAATATATCAATAATAACAACATATTCAGCCATTTTATGCTAGGAAAAAAAAACAGTTTTTGTTTTATTTTAAAATCCTTGAACCAAAGAATTTTACCTTTCAAATTACAATCTAAAAACTGGACGTAAAAACCACAGCCAACAAAACAGCATCCGGTTAATATAGATAGTTTAGAACAACCGAAACAAAATAATAAAAAAAAATAAAAAAAATCTCCAACAACTATTTAAGTTTCAGTTAAGATCCTGTTCTTAGACATACTGTTTATAACTTGTAAAGTGAATTTGAAAATCTAACAAAACATATTTTATGAAGCTGGTCATTCATTAAACAGGCTGACCCCTGACACTTCCTGAAGCTGACAAAGAAAAAAAAACTACACATTCCAATTTTTAATAGTCTTTATTATTTATTTTCAAGTTATAAGTAATGAAAGTTTAATAAATGATAATCAGTTGATTATTTTGAAAAGACTATATGAGTAGTTTATTCTTTTAAAACCACCATATAAGTAGGTCACTCTTTTAAAACCACCAGTTACCAAGCCTTATCTTAAAGATCCTGAATGTGACAATGATAAAGATGAGGACAACAGTCTAAAAATATAGATGTAAAAATTATCAAGCCACATCCCAAGGCTTGTGAGGTAACAATGATAAGAATGAGGCCAACGGTGCTAAGAATAGATATACAAATTATTAAGCCTCATCTCAAGGATTCTAAAAAACCATATCACTGAATGTCCAAAAAGGTTGATATGCCATTAAATACTATCAACCAAGCCAGATCATGAAGTATCCAGATCCTCAATACAAACAATTTAATAAGGCTATTTATTTAGCATTTAATCGGGATAATCCTACATAATTGTAACAACAATTTAGAGTATTTGTTACCCAGAAAACAACAATTACGAGGGTTATTCCAAAAGTTATGCCTCCTATTTTTTTTATTCTGTCCAAAAAAGTCAGAGGCGATTGCAAATTGCATTGTTATGATGAATGAAATTATGCTTTCTTAACCTGAAAGTTTCATCCTTCTACTATTGATGGTGTGAGACTAAGAAAGCAACCTATGTCATGGACATGCATCAGAAGCAGAGATTCATCATTGGAGTACTCCATGCAGAAAAAATTGAACTGATCAACATTCACTGGCACCTTATGAACATTTACTGAGTCAACGCAGTTGATGTCATCACATTTAAGAGATGGGTTCATAAATTTTAGAGTGGTGATAGGGTTGCGAGTGACAAAGCATGCTCCGGACACAAAAATGGACTGCCTCGTTCATTGCTGACAAAAGTGAAATGATAATGGTGTTGATTATCTAGAAAAAATATTCTGGAGCATAAAAGGTTGCTCATTTAGTAGTACCACTCTTGTCTTCATAGCTCTTCAACTTTTTTAGTTAAAAAGGTAAAAAATGAGAGGCATTACTTTTGGAACTACCCTAGTATATCAGCTAATTGTTAAATAACAGCCTTCCATTTGTTCCTTTTGTTTATATGAACACGTCACTCATACAGTACCAAACATACAAAATAATAATGTCAATCTAAACTTGAAAATCATCAGAATAATTATGGCAAAACATTTTCATCTGATTAAGAAAAAAGTTGATTTGTCATATTCTGATTGGTCAGTCTTAATCAGTCAAAATGAACAACATACTTTTATCTTTGTATTTTAATATAGGTGTATACACAGTATTTTATGATAGTAATTATGACAATGAAAATAGGAAGAAATAAAATATGAAAATTAGAATAAGAGATTTGCTCATTAAGCATTATCAAACACAAAAAGGAAACAAAGAAGTATATTTGTTTAGATATAGAGTAAAAATTCAATAATATAGAATCAAATTCACAATTATCAGATTTTTTAAAGCAAGATTTTTTTTTTAATCAGATTTTAACATTTAAGGAAGAGGAGTTGCTACCCTTTGATCAATTCTATGATATGTGGACATTTCCGGTTATATCTAAATTTAAACTCATGTTTACAGTTAAACTATATACACTAACTCAAAGATTTTATGTAGCCTTAGTTATGTTAGTTTGCTTTAGTTGAGGTAGGAGGATATATAGCTGGTCAAGCTTCAAGTTAAGCCCAAGGCCAATTTTACATACTCATTACATCCCTGGACTTTTTGTAATCAGTGTTGTCCTTCACCTAGATGAGTTACTCTTCATAAGTTGGCAAGTCTCATCAACCCAGGTTTTTGGAATGAGTTACTCTCTTGAGTTAACAAGCCTCATCTGCAAGAAGCAGTGGAAAGTGAATGTGATGGTTTTGACTGAAATTTGGACTCGTATAATACAATTCCAGAGTCCAAGCTTTTACCACTCATCCACCTTCATTGCCTTTGTTAACATGAAAGACCTTACAAAAATAGATGGAAATCATCATATTGAATGAAAGCATTTAAAGAGATACAGAAACAAGATGAAAGAGAAAAAGAATCAATAGAAAAAATTATTCTTGCAAAATCAAATTAGGGCTTTGAACTTTTTTTTCTAAATTTAAAACCAATCGATATAATTCTTTTTTCAAATATTCTTTGTATATTTTTAAATGATTATATTTGGATTAATATGAGGCCATGATTTGCGTCCTGCTGACTTATTGGTTAGTGCCATTCATTCTTGAAATAGATAATAATCTAGTTAAGAATCAAGAAATTTAAATACTCCAAATGAACATACTTTTTAAAAGGAATTTACCATCAAAGATTTCCATAGATATTGATAACACAATCAACACAATATCTTCATTTCTAGAAAATCTTGTTTTTTTTTTAAATCTAACAGAATACCTTTCCTACCAGATGTTAAGTTTTAAATAGATAAACAATACAAATTAACATCTAGTTTGTGGGCACAAATGTCTATCATTCTAAATTTTTCTTTTTGTGACTTACACTTAAGGTGGAAGAAAAATAATTGGTAAACAAATGCCAATACTCCCCTAAACATCATTCTATTTTAACCAAGTGCAGAAATACAAACTTTAATAAAACCATCATTGATAGCAGTGAATACTGTCACAGTGAATCAAAAACATAGTTGTAATGGGTCAGATTTTTGGACAAAGCAAGCCAAAATTTCAGCATCCAATTTGTGGATTAAGATTGAAATAACTGATTAATTAATGCAACTAGATTTCACTTGAAAAAAGTTACAGAAAACTTTTCATGATTTTATAAATACTTTTTTCCAAAAATTACACCCACTGCTTTTAAAGGCCATTAAAAGTGATTTTTTTTTCACCCTGGTGGCAACACAGCCTATTTATGAAAAAAAAAATTAATCATAAATATTTTTCTCAAAAACTAGAAATCAAATTTTTTATTAGAAGCCATTAATTTTTGTATCTTTTGATAAAATTGAAAATATTTGGGTTTTTTTTACTAAGATCCAATGATCTGTTGAATTATGGGAAAACTTTTAGTTTTATCTCTTTTGACACATCATTTCCACACGTATTTCATTGGGCAATCCTATCTTTAAAAATGCATTTGCCGAACTGATGCACCAAAATAGGGGGAATCAAACAATTTTGAAATAATTCAACAGAAAACTGGATTTTAATAAAGAAAAAAAAATGTATATATATATATATTTTTTTTAATAATAAAAATATTAAGAAAAAAGATAAAAGGTTTAAGGAATTTCTTGAATGAAATTCCACAATTCTATCAATAGTTGCTGATAAACATGAATGTTACCAAAAATATAAAAGGAATTTTTTTTTAAAGGTGACGGGGGTAGAGGTTGACATAGGAGTATAAATTTCATTGCTATATTCTTTTAGTGAAATAATCAATTTCTTAAGCCTTGAAGAAACCACATCAGCAATTGAAAAGACAATTTTCAATAGTCACAAAAGAAAAAACAAATTACAAACATCACAATCTAAAAAGTAATAAGAATATTTAGTTTAACAAAGCTACAAAACAGAATTTTAGAACCAAAAATTAAAAACATCTAAACTAATACTGTTTTTTTGTTTGTTTGTTTTTTTGTTTTAGGTAAAAAGTCAAAAGTTAAAATAAAACCTAGCGAAATATATCTACAAAATAAAACTCAAACCAAAACAAAAAATAACAAAAAAGCATTTTTTATATGGAAACTATGAGAAATATCTAAATAAAATAAAACCAAGAAATAAAATAGACAAAAATTTCAATAAAAACAAATCACTTTTTAAAAGAAATGAACAAAAAAAAAGAACAAAACAAAAATAGCAGAAAGTTATAAAGGAGAAAGAAAGAAAGAAGGTAAATAGAGCAAGACTATATATATATATATATATATATATATATATACACACACATAATATTGGTATAATTAATACTAAAAATACACAAAGAATATTCAGCTACCAAAAACATTAAAATCAAACTTTTTTTTTGTTTTAGCTTAAGAAGACAAAAACAGAAGTGTAAAACACAGGACAACAGCAATAATAATAATAATGATAATAATAATAATAAAACAATGAATCAACGAACAGGCAGATATGGAATATTTACCAAAAATTCCTTCTTCAAAAGTAGGAAGATTATTTCTAACAGATATGTCAAAAGTTCCATCCGGAAGAATCTCTCCATCATTATAATTTATGGCAGCACTTAGTATAGCTTCATTGGTCGAGCCTGGCACTGTGACATCAGTCTGAAATTGTATTGGCTGTGAGGCGTTGCCTACGCCAGCAGTCCCTCCTCCTCCTACTGCAACAGAAGCGGGAACAACTCCTGTGGTTGGTGCTACAACAGTAATGGTGTTAGCTGGGGAACTTGCTGGTTGGCTTGCTGTGAATGTCACTGGCAATGCTGACAGCGACATGCTTTTCTCCTCCAGCTTTGAAGTTATCTCTCCCTGGTCAACTTTGACAGCAGCTCCGGCAGTAGGTGCACTGGCGATGGGGCCAGCTGTGGGAAGAGCTTGGGCAAAGCTGAACTTCTGAAATTGAGGCCCGTTTAGCGCTTGTCCATGGTTGACGTTAGCAGCTGCAACGAGCAGTCGTGGGCCCTGTCCCTGTATAGCTGTCCCGCTTTTGCCATCTTTGTCTTGGGGGGTCACAGCAGACAGGAACCGCTGAATGCTCACCGTACTGTTCTCCGTAAATGTATAGACAAGTCCCGTGGCCGATGTGAATGGAATATTAAGAATATTCGTGGTCAAACTGCTGCTGTTGTTGTTGTTGTTGTTATTATTAGTGGTAGTATTATTGGTACTGTTAACATTATTAATAGTTGCATTACTGTTATTATTTGTAGTAGTTGCTGTAGTTGTAATAGTGGTCGTACTGTTGTTGTTATTAATCAATGAGGGATCTTGAAATGTTTGTGGTGTGGAATGTCGGCTACTTTGTAAGAGAGATATGGTCGGGGTTATTTCATTAAGCTGTTGGAGACAGGGTTCATTACTGACTGTGGCTATCTGAGCTGAGGTGGTAAAATTGGACGGTGATGAGGATGAAGGGGGTGGCGGTTGAGGAGGAGGAGGCGGCGGTCGTGGGGAGGTGGAAGAAGAGGATGACGATGATGACATGGTTCAACCTAGCTGATTACCCACAATCCAAAAGTTGGCAGTTTTCAGGATTCCCATTCGCCATTGGTTAACAGCGGACCATGAGCTGAAAAAAGTTGAAGACAGAAGCCATCAATGAAAAAAAGACCAGCCAAAAGGAGTCGTCGGGGAGATGGAGAAGGAACATCAACATTTGAAGTGGAAGGCCAAACTGATACAGAGGAAGTTGAAATAAAAAATATGCCAAACACAGATTTGTGTCAAGTCTTTAGTCTCAACGACTATTATCAATTTAGATTTTCCTTGAATCTTGGCGATATATATTTTTAAGGTGGACTGACCTACCCTTATAATAAGGAAATCTTCCCCTTCAATAAATACAGATCTAGAGACTAGGGAATTAGAAGAGGGAGAAGACAGTTCTACCTGCTATAATACTGCTTCTGCTACATGTGTTCTTGCTAAACTTTGTGATCCATTTTTAGAATTGATAATTATGCCCCACAAATTGTCCACAACATACACATTATATAAAGAGGATATATCTACTTAGTAGAGAACAAACCTAAGTTAAGCACAAGGCCAGTTTTACGTGCTCAATTATATTATTACTACATTATATAGAGAGGAATGTGAAAAAGACTAGATTGGGGAAAATGATTTCTAAAAAGTGTTACTTATTTTCAAGAAAAGACACGTTTTACTATACAGTAGTAGCTTTTTCAACAAAGAATAGAGAGATTAATTGACAATGTTTGCATTTTCAATGGAAAGTTATTTAACTGTTTGCATTTTTGATGGAAAGTTATTTGACAATATTTGCATTTTTGACAGGAAGTTATCTGAAAATGTTATCTAAAAGTTAATGTTTATTATAATTTAGTGGTAACAGGAACGCAATTTCATATATAATGCTCTGTATAGTTTAGCAGCAAGTTTTTATCAATACAAGTTTTATTAAATAAAATAATAAAAAAACAAGAGCCCTATATCATTTATTGTATGTCTATTTTGTAGTGTCTTCTCAATGTCTCAAGTTCCAGGTTTAACTGTTAGTTTGTTTTCATGAAAGATAAAAGTTCATACCACAATGATTTTTTTTTAAGAAATATTTTTCAGGTTGTATTATTCAGAGTATTCTGTCTAATGTCCTCATCCTTGTCGCTAAATAAACAATGATTGTCTAAAAGAGTTATTAAAATAATTGAAAAGTTTTATTTTTTCTATGTCCAATCTTTTTTGTTTTGCTTCCTCATACTACTTAGTGAAAATGGGTAGCATTATGTAATCATTTAATTGATTTATTATGTAATTATTCACCAGGTTAAACACAGAACTATTTGACACAAGGTCATATGTGCTCTGTGACAGATTACACTGTAATTAGCACCATGAGACTCTAGGTTTTCTTTCTCTGGGTCATACTTCTCTTCAATGTCCTGTTTGTTAGAATTCACAATTTACATCTGGTCGAGGTTTTGGAATTAGTGCTTTCCTTGCACAAGACAAGTTGCTTCTTGAGTTAACAAATTATATCAACAGAAACTGAATGCAATGGTTCAATTGAGATTTGAACTAGTGTATTATGATTTCAGATTCCCAGTATAGAACCATTTGCCCATTGTAATCGTTTGTATAACAATGAATATAAATTATATTTAGACAATAAAATCTAAAACACTGGAAATAGCTCACTGGATAAATGAATAGCTGCAACCTTTGAATTTAATATTGTTATGCTGAATTTACCTAACCTTACATAATAGAGAATTTTTTTTAAATATAATTCTTTTTTATGGTGGACTTAGCTACCTTTAAATAATGAACTCTTCCTCTTCATAAATGCAAGTCAGAGATTGGGGAAAGGGGAGGGTTCTACCTGTTTTTAGTACTTCTACTGCTATAAGTATGTTTGTGATTTGTTTGTTAATACAATTGTTCCACCAACTTCTTGTTATGAGTCTGGTTTTGATCACTGCACCCCACAACTTATCCACAACAAATTGACAGTTTGGTATCATGTTTTTTTAATAAAATTTCCATGTGAAAATCCTTGTTTGGTTTGATGTTGGCTTTTCCATTTTTCCATTTGTTTTCCTGATTTTCACTTCAGGATTAGTTCTTCCATTTCCGAGGAGAATTCCTTGTCTCGAAAATACAAATGAAAAGTTAATGAGTCTGTATAAGAAAAGATGACAAGAAAAATTGACAGAAAGACACAAACAACAACCAACCTTGAAAGTGGGGTAGGAAAAAAAAGAATTCTTAGAAATATAGCAAATAGAACACATCATATAGAATCAACAAAGAAAATACCAACACAAGAATTTTTTTAAAATAAATACTTAAAAACAAAGAAAACCGGTTACAACCCTAACCTGTGAAACTGCACACCTCGATTAATATCTTTATTTTTTTAAATTCTGCTCGATACTTTGTGTATCAAATTTGCTGACAGTTGTCATTATCTTTATTATTGTTATCTTTGCAACGTTTCAGCTGATAAGCTCTTCAGACTTCTTCAGGTGATCAAATTTGGAAACCTCATAATTATAAGCTTTCACAGAACTTTGATGTCTTTACGACATACTAACCTTTTCAATCATTTAATGCTGGAAATGATTGTTTTTATCAACTGACTTTTAATCATTTTCAATTACACCAGATTTACTATCTAATCTATAGCTGAAAGGAACATGGAGATTCATACCTTTTCCAAGGATATTAGCCTGAATGTAAATGTAGAGAACACCTGGGATTCAAACTTGCATATTACGATTCCAAAACCAGACTGTTAATCCACCATCCCAAGCAGACTTTCCCAAAGAACTTAGTATCTAACCTTTAATTCAATCTACCAGTGTAGCCTGTTCTCATTCTGTTAACCATAACCATGATATTTTTAACTGTTGTGGGAACTCACCCATCTACAGACATGGACTCTTCCAAACGATATATATATCAAGAAATAACATACTTGACAGAGGTCTAATCTGTACACCGCCATGTAGGCCTTACGACCACTCTTATTTCTATCTGTATTCTGTCTTTTGTTAATATAAAACCTACTTGACTTATATCCATGTCCGAGACTTTTCTTAGTGACCCTATCAAAGCCACAACATTAACCATTGCAAGTCTAGAAATGTATTCTTAGTAATAATTAACTTTAGGTAGGATTGAAACCGTCACCTTTAGATAATGCTCACTTAGGACTGAAGAAACTCAACACATTTATCCATTGTGCCATGGATCTTGAACCAAAACATTGTAAAGATAACATTAATAAAGATGAGAACAACAGTCCACAAATTCAACACACAAATTATGACCTTACCTCCTGCATTAAAAATAATAAATTTTTTTTTTTTAAATCAACATTTTAGATTAGATAGATTTATAAAAAAGATGCATATTTAATTGTGGAGATGGAAATATAAAAATAGATATGAAAATCAAATGGATAATATTAAATTTCTAAATAAGTTCTTTCTAACAGAAATTTTTTAATGAATTTTGATAATTTGTGTCAAACTCATATTTTCATTTGTATATTTATATGTGAACTAGTGTCTAGATCTTTATAATTGTTAAATCCACAATGTTTCGGCTGATTAATTCTTTGGCCTTCTTCAAGTGATAAAGTTTTTCTATCCTTCACCAGGACTAAATCTGCACACTGATGTTTTTTGTGCTGTCAATCAAAATAGATTCAATCTTCATTTTTATTATTATATAAATGCCTTTATTAGACATCTCTTGTTAAACACATAGCTTTAAAATATTCATGTTTAGTCTTAAATACTGGAAGTTAAAGGTCCAATTACAGGAAAAATACCTAAGACTACTAAGTAAATTTACACAGATTTACATTGACATCTGTTGAGGAAAATAACATCATTTATTGGCTATAAGCCTAAAAGTCTATTCTTGATTTTTCTCTGTGACCTACTCTTTAAGAAGAGGCAAATAAATACTAATACTCCCTTGAGTATCATATTATTTTCCCTTAAGTGCAGATGTTGCACATTTGTCAGAGTTTAATAGTAACAATACAATCTTTAATAAAAACAATCATTGATAGCAGTCAACATTGTCGCAGCTAGTAAAAAGTGGAATAGTCATTGGTCAGATTTTGGGACAAAGCTTATAAACATCTTCATGGTTCAGATAAGATCTTGTAAAAACAATAGTTATATTTTTTAAACTATAGCTGTATGGGATTACAAGAACCCTTACCTTGCCTAAGGGCTATTGATCCTAATGTGAATAAAACAGAGAATGCAATTTGAACTTGCTTAGTGTTACAGAGCCAAGGCACTGCACCATGTCCAGAGTAAAGCGAAGACTGGTTCTACAGTAGGGTCCAAGCACTGCACTACAGCACAATTTCCAGAGGGAGGCAAGGATTTGCTCTACAAGTATTTATCAATTTATCAGAAGAACAGTAATTGCACTTAAGAGCTGTGAGTTTTTTCAACTCACAGCTCTTAATTAGCTTAACACTTAACTAATTATAGTTACCTTAAGTGGAACAATCTATATACATGGATTAAGTGTTCATTTTCAAGTTTTTTTTTTAAGCTTCCAATTTCAAGCAAATTGCTTGACTCATCACATATAGCTATTAGTTATAAGTGTTAACTTCTATAAAGTTTATAGGCTCATTCTTGACTGCAGGTGGATACATAAGCCCTTGACACAGAGAAATTGTTAGTTGATATAAAGTGAAAGTTATCTGGAGATTGCAGGTTTAATCTGGATTGCAAGTAGAAGTAACCATGAATACTTAACACAGATTAAAACTAGCACTTAGCACTTGTAGTTTTTAGAATGAGAACACTTTATTTATGAATTAAATAAAAAGTGAGATTTATGGTTCAATAAGGTTCCTAAATTTGAGGTTAGGTTTCCAAACTGACTTAAAATACTCTTGAGATTGGTAAGTAATACTTGAAGACAAAAGGCCATATCTACCAAAATATTGTGTACAGAACAATGAAGATGAGGACGAAGATTCCTAATTATGAAACCTCATTTTGAAAATTGTGATTTTTTTTTTCTTTCCTGAAACAAACATAGTGTTAAAGGATCTGAATAGACAAAGAAAAGCTTTTCAGGGATTGTGCTAAGGTCAAAGGTCATAAATTATTTAGGTTTTATCTAGAATTAAAATTTCATAATTAAGATTGATATTAATGAGGTGTACCAAAAATAGCAAAAACTGATAAAGACTCCGGTTAAATGAGACCAATCACAAAAAAAGAAAAGAAAAGAAAAAAAAAAGAAAGAAAAAAAAACAAGAGTGGAATTTTCATATCAGTGCACCCACTTAAAATTGGTGTTATTCTAGAGAAATTTAGATGTTTTTCAGTTTGGTTTTGTAAATTGTCATCTTACAAGATTTTTGTTTGATTTTTTTGCCTTACAGCATATCAACCTTTTCAGGTCATTTAATGTAGAGAATAATCATTTTTGATAAATGTTCTTCTGTCAACACATATTGTTTTTAAGAACATAATATACTCTATTTAATCCATAGTTGAAGGGAATAAAGGGATTCATACCTTTCCCAAGGATATTAGTCTAAATGTGAATGTAAACTGAATCAATCGAATTTAAACTCACATTACAATTCTACAATATTTTTGGTATAATACTAAGTGTATGTTTGTCTCTATTTGGATAATCCTATTTATAATATGGTGTTCCGAAGAATCAGCCAATAAGATGATTGAATTGACATTTTCTCTATAAAAGTAAATTTTCCAAATTTATTTGGACATTTACTTTGAAATTTTTTTTGATGAAAAGAAACAAAGCATTAATTCTTCAACCAACAGATGGAATTATTGTTTTGAACTTTAGACCTTTTTGGATTTAATATCATCAATGTTGGATAATTGGACAATCACAATACCTTTTACCTAGAATAATCATAATAACTGATTTATATGATTATACAATTTAGACTAACAAGTGGAATTACCATTTTGAGTTAGACCTTTTCCTGGATTTAATACAAATATTGGATGACTACACGATTGTGATACCTTTTACCTGGAATAATTACAATAACTCATAATATCTACAATTTGGGTTATTTCATTTTTTTTACAATATTTTTCTTTCAAATCAATTTTAAACTTGGAAACTTTTTGTCTCCCTACAAAAATGGCTTTAAACATAACAGAGTAAAAATATTTACTTAGTTGTGCAAGAGGAACTTTAACAATATTTAAAAGTGAGAGGGTTGCAAAATTTCAGGTGGAAACAGTTCCTGATTTTTAAAAAGATACACAAGTTATGCACCTTCATTTGGTCTTGTCTCTGTGGTCCACCAAAGTTTGTATGCTCTTTCCTTGATGGCAAACAGGCAACCATCTGGTCATGTTGGTGACATCAGAAATTAAGAGGAATCTGGTCTAGAGGGAGGTATATTCATCAAAATTCCAAAGAATAGATTTATACCCTGGGATGAAAGCAGTGAGCCAATCAGGATTTAGCCAAATTGTTGGTTACCTCCCGGCTTAAAGTAAATAAACTCTACCTTTTGTTGACTTTGTATTAACAGTGAAATACTTCCCAAATGGACCATCTTGATTATTATTATTATTTCTACTACAACTTCAAAATTTTTTTTGCCTTGGACAATTACTCAGCTGAAGCTGGTATTTATAATTTGGACTATTTTCCATTTCTATTTATAGAGATTTTACTTTTTATGATTTTCAAACTAGTCTTATTTTTGTCACCAACGAAAACAGCTCTACTCTCAACACTTGATTATATGGATCATACGATAGGACATACAAACATAATATTAGGGATTATATTACAAGTGTTGGCCAATAATGAGACTGTGCCTAATTATACAGCAATGTTATTCAACAGCAAAAGATTAAAATCTAAATCTTATATGGCTGCAAGAGAAGCAAATGGGTTATAAGGCTTTTTGTTTTTTTTGTTTTTTGTTTCTAAAACAAACAAGTTTAGAGAATAAAAAAAGGAAAAAAAGAGAAAAACAATATTAAGAGGAGAGCACTGATCCAAAAATTCACATCCCCAAAATCTTCCAAAACCAGAAAATAGAAGAAACATTATAACTCTTAAAGGAAGAGTACAATTTTTGTTTGTTTGTTTGTCAAAAGAAAGAAAAAAAAGTCCACACAATATAGAAACTGCATGCAGAAAATACGAACACCAAAAAAGGCAGTACAAAACGGAGCACACAAGGATAAAATGAAAAAAAATAAGACAAGACTTGATGATTAGTTTTCATGGTGATGCTTAATTGTTTGTTTATTTTCTTTCAAGATATATCAACCTTTTTAGGTCATTAATGCCAAGAACAATCATTTTTGATAAACATTCTTTGGTCTACACATACTTTTTTTGAAAAACACAATGTGCTCTATTTAATCCATAACTGGAGGGAATGAAGGGAATTAGTCCAAATTTGAATGTAAATGGAACAACTCGGATTCAAACTGACGTATTACAATTCCAATGTCTAACTGCCTATCCACTGAACCAAATGGACTTTCCCGGTCATGGTTAAAAGAACAATTGTGATGAACATGAAAAACATTTAAAAAAAATTCTTTTTGAAAATGCTAGAAAGAAATGGAGTAAAAGATAAAGATGACAATTGTTTTAATTAAAAAAAAGTAAATAAAAGAACTTAGATAAATAATCAATTAGGAAATCATTTTCTAAACAAAGTGAAAAAAAAAGTGGCTGTCTTCCTGATTTCTTGATTTCTCTTCTGGCAAACTAAACTGCTACAAATTTTCCCCTAGAACTGGCACCCTTTTAGTTTTGTTAACAGTGACATTATTGGGGTACAAAATAGGTTTTACACATTTACGCTATTGGCTACCCCAATGTTTTCAAACTTTCATTACATTTCAAATTTTAATTACCATATACATAATTAATAAATATTTTCAAATTCATTTGATGCATATGTTATTATGCAGTAGTAACATTAAAATCATTCTATTTTTTAGAAAAATTATATTTTCATTCAGAATTATTCACTTTAACATATGCTGATAAGCATGGACATGTAGTCCACCTCTGATTATCACACTGGTTACAAACTGGCAGTCACCATAGCCTATTAACTCCATGTACATGCTAACCAACTACACATGCTTTATCACTGATATTGAGCACTAACTATAACTAACAACTATTATATATATATATATATATATATAATAACATATATAAATGGAACTCTCTTTGTCTCAATGTCTGAGTCGTTCCCTATAGACTCCGAAATGGCTGGAACGATTTTCTTGAAAATTCATACTGTTGTACTTTATATGTCTGGGACTGTTTTTGGATAGGTGTTGTTTTGGAATACTGCCAATAGGTATTGAAAATTGAAAAAAATCAGCTTATAAAATGAATAGTCATATAGAAACAAAATTTTACACACTTTTACAGTCAACCATTTAAAAAATTCTTCAAAAGTTTCATAACTACAGACTCCCAAACTACTATGCCAATTTTTGGTCTAGAGACTCGAAATTTGATATATGGGGCATTTGGATCTGTGGACCAAATTTGATTTGGTTATAAAGAGAACAGCATAGAAAAATATTTTATCAAATTGTAGTTTTTTCTATGATTTCTTAAATTTCATGATTTTTTGTAGGAAAAATGAAATCAGATTACCATACTTGAAGTTAGGTTAAAAAAATCTTAGAAAAAAAGAACTGATTACTGTTTGATTAATCTCTCATTTTTATATTTTTGAAAGTGAAAATGAAAAGAATTCTTATGCATTTAACATAAATTGTATCTGATAGAAAAATGTGCAAAGTTAAACAGTCTATACGTTCTGCTACCATTCTTTCTTCCTTATAATAAAAGTAAAATTTGTCCATTGCTGCTTACCTTAAATCAAAATCTACTCAAAATACAAATAGGAAATCAACATTTTTGGAGGTTTTTTGCATTTTTCTTCTTTTTAAGAATCACATTTTGTATTTTTTAACATAACATAGTAATATATATTTTTCTATTATAAACAAGGTACAGTTTTGTTTTTTTATGTTAAAAATTAATTTCTTATATTAATAACTGCTACCTTTGAGGAGAGGTTTTTAACAAATACTTACAAGGTACCTTAAACTACTATAGTTTATTTTTTTAATACATGGTTTGTTTAATAAGTAATGAGAAAACGTCAGGAGAAACATTAAGTATGATTTGATCAAATTGCTACATCATGGTGAAGTACATATACATATAGTTTACAAAATGATTTACTGACAACTTCCTTTCATTCTAGTTTTGAGTATAGCGGTGTCTGTTTTGGGACCACGGTTATGCCATCAAATTTTGTGTTAACTTGAGAAAACAAAAAAGAACCTTATGGAATGTTAAGGGATGCCTATGGGGATGAACAGATGAGTCAAGCAAGTTTCTATCGGTGGTTTAACAGATTTTCTGAAGGAAATTAACAGGTTGTGGATGAACCCAGATTTGGAGCACTGAACAGTGCACGTAAGGAGGAAACATTGAGGAAGTGTGAAGATTAGTGATGCAAGACTGTTGGATAACTGTGACTATGATATCTGAAGCTCTTGGTATTAGAATTGGCACAGTCATTACTTATTGAACATATGCTGGTGACCACCTGGATGGCCGACAGAGGAATGCAACTTCTTCCTGTTTCCATGCATGAAAGACAGCCTCAGAGGAGATGAAAGAAGCATTGGAAAATTACCTGAAGGGACTACCGAAGAAGGACTTTAGGAGGTCTTTCAGGATTGGAAGAGATGATTGAAGAAGTATGTAGGTGTGGGAGGACACTATTTAAAAGGGGACAAAGTTTTGTAAGCTTATGAAAATAAATATTATCTCTTCTGAAATTATCTCATTACTTACTGAACATACCTTGTAGTTCAATTAGATTAATAATGCGAAATATTCTAATAGAACAGTTTAAAACTGGTTTGTATACGGTTAAGATAAATTAAAAACAAAAATAGAAGTATTAAGTTATAGGTTCAATCCCAGACGTTAGCTATGCAAAATGCTTAGATGAATGAATAAATAATTACTTAAATTACAATTTTTTTCCTTCAAGTCTTAGCCTTTTTAAAAACACAAATTGAATAAACAAACAAGCAAAACAAAATGAGTATTATTTACATTAATGGAACTTTTGTTATCATCTCCATAATTAAAGACACATCATTTCAGCCAAGGTACATTTTGAACCCCTTAAAGTATCAATTGTTGATTTAGTAAATCTTTATGTCAAACCTGACTCAAGAACATTTTGAATTTTACTCAATATGCAACCCATAAATAATTTTCATTCCATTCAGCTAATATTTGGTTGGAGGATCAATATTAACATTTGTTAATCTCAAGATGATTATCACTTGGAAATGATCTAAATTAATGCTTACAGTCAGTAACTTAGAATATTTAACATAGGTTAATATCAAAACCCAGATATAGTTGATGGAAAGAGAACCATCTATATGCATGGATTTACAATTCCATGAGGCCTACAGAATTCGACATGAACTTTTCTGGGTATGACTTGTTAAACTTGAATAAGGCTAAAGATTACATCGGCTGATATGTGGTTCATACAACAATAAAGATAAATACTAAAGTTCCAATAACCTATGAAACAACATCTCACATATTCAGACAAAAATGTATTTTTTAATTTCTAGCTACATATAATTCAAACACTTGAACACAATGTGGATGCAAAAAAGATCTTTAATACAAAACACATGCAACAGAAATAATGATTTAAAGACATGTTTAGAAGAAAACCCAAACATCGAATTAAATCTTTTTTTAAATTCATCTTGTTTTTTATAAAACAAGCCAAATAAAAGTCAATTAAATTCAATTTGAATACTTTAAAATTATCTTTAAACAAACTGCATATTTAATTTGAACCTCACTTGCAGCATATTGTACCAGGAGCGGGGTACAAAATAAAGTAATGTACCATAGCACCATACCCTAGTGCCATGGCCAGTACCAAATGGATGATGGAGTATTTTTCTGCCAGCTCAACATATGAGTCATAAGCTATCATAGTTGGGAAAGGGGAACCAACCCTCTTGTTTGCTCACGCCCTTTTCTGCCTACATGTGAGATATATCTAGAGAGTTTGGCTTGAAGCCTCTACATATACCCCTATCTTTTAATGGTAAATAAATATGGCCAATATATAATTATTTGTCTGTAATCAGATGTGTATCTATCTATCTATATATATATATATATATATATATATATATATATATGTGT
>JAYKTE010613729.1:0-18108 GCA_036873565.1 Xipholeptos notoides | reverse complement strand
TTTATTTTTCCTCTATATATATATATATATATAACTTACGTTCCAACAGTATTATTATTAATGAATCATTTATTTAAATAACGCCAATAAATAATTTGTTCATTAATAATGATAATAATAATATATATATATATATATATATAATTAGAATAGAAATAACACCAATTCGATTAGAGTGGTTAATTTCATAAGAATTTTTTTTTCTCTTTTTCTCCCTGCTCTTTCTCTTTCTCTCTTTATCTCTGGCTTCTCTCTCTTTGTCTCTCTCCCTCTCTCTATGTCTCTCTCTCATGCCCAGAAACTTTTTCTAAATAAATCTGGTTGGAAATTAGAGGAAATTCAGTGATGAACTCTTTTAGTAAAATGTTGTTTTTGTCCACATTTAGCCTTTTTGAATAAACACGATATGCACTATTTAATCCATGGGGATTCATACCTTTCCCAAAGGTATGACTTCAAGTGTGGGTGCAAACGGAACAACTAGGATTCAAACTCACATATTACGATTCTGAAATCTGACTGTCTATTCACTGCCCCAAGTGAGCTTCCCCTTTAGTAAAATGAAATTTCCTGATGGAATTAAGAATTCTAAAAAAAAAAAAAAAATGAACATTTGTTGTGTAGTGTGTGTGGGACTTTTCTTTTAAATTGCAGTCAAGTTGTTATGGTCCACATGAGTCTCTTCATACCCATGGCCAGATCATTCCTGGTACAGGGTTTCTCAACTGGGGTCCATGGAATATTTCTGGGGGTCCACAGGCAAAATTTAATAAATTGGGGGTCTACAATGATATGATGAACAAAACCAACTCATAATGGTTTTTATTATTAAAAATCTAATTTCTCATATAATTTTGGTTTATTATTAAGGCTGTGACAATATTCCTTTATTAAAGAATATTCTTGTCACAGACTTGACTATTTTGCTATTTTACCATTTCTTTTAATTCTGTAGTTAATACTAATAACTATAGAATTAAAAGAAATTGTAAATTTTCAAAATAGTCAAGTAACAAATAGGGTTCTGACAAGTATATTCTTTAATAAAAGAATATTGTTACAGCCCTATTTATTATAATTGTTGTAGAATACTCTATTTGCATTAAATTAGTAGTTTTCATATAAAAATAAGGCTTAATTATGTACTATTTCTTTGTTTATCAAAACCTCAAAATTGTTATTAGTGAAAAATAGAATATTTTTTTATGACCAATAGTTCACCAAGGAAAAAAAAGGGTCTATGGGTAAAAAAAGGTTGAGAACACCTGATTTAGAGCATTCTCACCCTGTAAAGCAGACTTTAGAAGACAAAGGAAAGCAGGAAACAACTCTAAGATGTTACCTAACTCTAAATTTATGAACTTATTACAATTCATGATTACATTATACTAAACTAAGTTCATCTAACAAGCTTGTTTAACGAGATCTCTATCAAGGCTACAGCTCATGCTGCCAACCTAGAGAGAAGAAAGCGAGAGAAAGAAACTGACACGTGACTTTCACCATCATCACGTGATATCTTGTCTCCTCTCACTGAATGGTGACAAGACTAACGTGCGTCGCAACAGGGAGAGGCCCCTCCAATATATAAGCAGAGTTTGTACATACTTGAAAAGTCCTTGAATTTTGAGTTTTGCCTTGAAAAGGCCTTGAAAATATTATTCTTTATGCTAGGAAAAATTTGTGTTAAATATTAAAAATAAAATTGAAATTAGTGACGGGACGATTCCTTGGAATCAGAATCGTTAATCGAGTATTTGGGGGCAATCGGAATCGCATCGTTAAATGAATACCTTAGATTTACGATTCTTTCATTATGATTCTCTTAAATTTTTAAGTGAATCGTTAATCAGAATCGTTAATTAAAATTTTCCTGAAATCCGAATTGGTATCGGAATCGTCCCAACACTAATTAAAATAAATACTTTTTTTTTCAATATCAAAAATAAAATCGAAAAATATGTTAGTCTGTAATTGGCATCAGATTTATTTCCCTAACTTTTAATGAAAGCATCAATTGTTTTTATTTCAAAATAAAAACTTTTCCTATGTATGTTTTAAAGATAGCTGTCATTTAACTAAGGGCAATAACTTGGTTTCGTGTTAAAGTGGACTTGTCCTGTTGTCAGTTACAAAGATTTTTGGGTTTATTATATCATTGTTCATATATCAAATTTTGCCTTGAAAATGGATGTTGGAAATCTGTGCGAACCCTGTATTGGTTCTATAATAGACATGCAAAGATCAACCTCTAAGCTCTTTTCTTAATATTTCCTCGTAAGACTTTATAACAGCCCATCCTGTTTCTGTCGCATTTTAAAAAATTCCTCTTACCATTGTTTACTCATTTTGATACTGTAAGAAGTTTATCAGGTCACTTAGCTGTTAATAGACTCAAAACTCACTCCTCACACCTTTCCTTAGTTTCCTCATATTTCTCTGTTTATGTGTGTGTGTGTATGTGTCTGTGTGTGTACTGAGTGCAACGAAGAAAAATGTAAAGGACAGTTTTTATAATATTTCTACAGTTCTAAGTGAGAAGGAAGTTGACTTGGCCCAGTGGATAGGCAGTTGGACTTTGGAATCAAAATTTATATTCGTGAAAAATAGAATATTGTTTTATAAGCAATAGTTATGAGGGGGTTCACCAAGAAAAAATGATGGGAAAAGATGTCCATGGGTAAAATAGTAGTACGCAAGTTCGAATCCCAGTGGTTCCATTTGCGTTCATATTTGGACGAATACCCACCAAAAGCTTCCCAAGACTACAGTAGGTGACAACATCATGTGACCAATAAGTAGGGTCAATAATTTTGTTACAAGACAATGCTCTTCTACTTACCTCATCATCTCAAAACTAAAAATTATCTTACTTACTTGGTGTTCAATCAATTGACAGTTTGTTTGAGGCCAAGGTATGACAAATTGTCCATAATATTAACATTGATTATAATGGAATCTTCAAACCATTACAAGGCTCTGTTGCGAGTGAAACACTCGCATTTGCAAATAATTTTTTTAAGTGGTGACTACAAATGATAAAACGCTTATCTTTAGTCGACTTTTTTACATAAACAATCTTCCAAATATTGATTGAAAAATGTCTTTCCAACCTTTATTTTTCTTTTAATTAAATGAGCCCAGTCAAATTATTTAAACAATGAAAGGTTTAATAGAATAAAAAATAGAATGATATACTCTATTTTGTAACAAGGCTGTTTAAAAAAATATTTAAAGAAATTCAACAAATTTTTAGAACAAGTGGAAGAATAAAAAAAATGACTTCAAAGTGAAATGGATTATACTTTTTTTAACAATAACTAAGTTTCAGAATTATTGGTTTATTGATAACATTAGAGTGAAATAGCATTTTATGGGTTTGGCTAGTAACTTTTCTAATTGGTTAGTAAATGAAAATATTTAGTTGTCAAAGGTCAACTAAAAGTAAATTTGTCTACAGAGCCCTGTTATTGGTTTATTCCTAACATTAGAGGGAAATAACATTACGTGGATTTGGCTAGTAACTTTTCTACTTGGTTAGTAAATGAAAATATTTTTGTCAAAGTTCAACTGAAAGTACATTTGTCTGTAGAGCCCTTAGTTACATATGTTTTTGATCTTAACTATTATCAATTTCAAGTAAGCAACCAAGCAGTTAAAATGAACTGTGATAGCTTTTTCCATACCCCACTGCTTTTGAATCTATTTCAGTCAACATTCTTGGTATTGAATACTTAAACATTTTAAACAGCAAAAGTCACTTTTTTATGAGCAGTGTATCCTGGCATTGCCTGTGCAATTTGAAACATTTTAGTAGTAGGAGAAGACACTAATGAGAGGAGAAGGTGGAAATTATTTTATTCTATAAATTTCAATCATTTTTTAATAAAAATATTTTTTGGTCACACATACATTTGCATAGCATATGATTTAGCAGGTGCCTTGGATTTTTACATGACCCTGATATAAATGTCTGTCCCATTTTTGCCCCAAAAGTACAAAATATTGGCAAACTTAAGGCCAAAAACTATGCATGGACCTGGTTTACTTATTGATCCATGCCATAGAAAAATTTGAACATAGCTTAAAAAACGTGGATATGCATAGAAAACAAAAATCGTGTGACTGACAGACAGACTCATAGAATGCCTTTTATAGTTATAGATACCATAGTTTTTAAAAATCATGCATAGCAAATCCTCACTAAAACTTTAAAATTTGAATAATTTAACTATTTAAAAGTTCTTTAATAATATCATTTTCAGCTCATGTCTGCCATTGCTCCTTCTATTCCATCATGGCCCAAAAACTTTTGACACAATGCTGGATAGCAATTTCAATCTATTCCAAACACCAAGAGGGATTTTTATTTGCCAGACCACGTTGTGCAAAACAAGTGCTCTAACGACTGGCCCACAACACAGTTATGCATTGATAATTACAATTTACATGTTTCTATTCGTAATCATAGCAGAACTCTTCCTTCTAGAAGCTAATTTGTTCAATTATCGATTTTTTATACTTATGAGGTGTATTCCAAAGCAACAATGATCTAAGAACACTCCCAGGTTGTACATAAAGTACAACTGTGTGAATTTTCAAGAAAGTCATCCCAGTCATTTAGGAGTCCATAGGTAATGACAGACAGATACATAGGCAAAACATTCCTACACAAACAGACACACAGACAAAGTTCCATTTATATAATTGGTTAGATGATAGAATAAGAAAAAGCAAACATAATTATCACTAATTGGATCCAACTATAAAAAGTCTTCATCATCTGTTTGAGAAGAGAGCCAAAGTAAGGCACAAGGCTGAACTTTGGTAAATTGCCCAATACATAAGTTTGTTTGTTTTGTATTTTATGGCATATCAACCTTTTTCAAGTCATTTAATGCTGAGAACAATCATTTTTGGTAAAAATTATTTTTTTGTGGACACCTAGTTTTTTTTTAAATAACACAATATATATACAACTTAACCCATAGCTGGAGGGAATGTGAAGATTCATACCTTTCCAAATGGGATTAACTGAAATTTGAATGCAAACAGAACGACTGGGATTCAAACTCACGAACTAGGATTCCAAAGTCTGACTGCCTATCCATTGCCCCAAGTGGACCTCCCCTACATTTCCTAGGGTATTACGAAATATGAATGCAAACGGAATGACTTGGATTTGAACTCGCATACTACGATTCCGAAGTCCGGCTGCTTATTCACTGGGCCAAATGGACTTCCCCAGTGGAGATGTTGTTGCTGAGAGAGACAGCTATTGAAGAGAGATTAGTCTGACCATATCCTTTTACCCTTGAATAGCAACCAAACATAGTAAAGCAGTAACTTTTGCAAACACACAAAACCCTTTCTTAATCCTCCATTCAACATTTTCATATCCCACATGAATGAAAGTAGATGTCTCTAAAGCTAAATGAATTTAGTTAATTTAAGGTCATTTAATCATATTTTATAAATGGTATATTTTGTCCACACAGTTTTCTGAATTTGCCCTATTTAACGCATAGCTTGAGGAGGGAATTTGGGGATTCTTACCTTTCGCAAAAGTATTAATCCAAATATAAATGCAAACAGTATGACTGGGATTCAAACTCACATACTCCAATTCTGATAATATGGCCATTTATATTCGGAAACCTTATATCATGCTATATTTTTTTAATATAAATCCTAAATCGACCTTTTGTTTTATTAGCGTGTGTGTTCGTTTGTTTGTTCTTTTGAGTGTCATACTTATATCAAAAGCAACGACCTTACCTCCCTTTAACTTTAACTCTTTAACTTATAAAAATCATTAAAAAAATCCTATAACAATAATTTTCAAAACAGTTTATGGCTTTGAATCGGTTATTTTTTTATTTTATAATTAAAAAAAGTTATGGATGAAAACGCTAAAAAAAATTTCTAAGCAATTAATTTGCAGTTTTGAACTATTACTCAGAATTTGTTTAAATTTAAGAATGTTATATTTACTTTTTGATATTTCAACTACTGTGGGATTTCCACAGGTTCTGCTAGTTGTTATTATCATTTGATATTATCATTATTCTCATTTCTAAGCAATTAATTTGCAGTTTTGAAATATTTCTCAGGATTTGTTTAAATTTATGAATGTTAAATTTACTTTCTGATATTTCAACTACAGGTTCTACTAATTTATATTATTAGTCTTTTAATTGTTAATTACTATTATTATTATAGAATATTATTCTGTCTGCTCAACAAAAGCTGCCTGCTGCAGCAAGCGCAGTAGCACGAAATGCTAATGAATGATAAAACCTGATTAAAACTTGAAAGTTAATTTTATTATTTTAATCTGTTTGCGGATTAAAGAGAATTCTGATAAACTAAAAATAAACCCTTTTCCCAATGTTAAAGTAAAAAGCCGACTGTTTTGCTATTTTGTGTGTGTGTGTGCTTTTTTGTACTTTCTTTCATTCTTTCAACAAAAAGAAAAATGATTTTACAAACTCTACTTTCAAAAGAAATAACTTTATTTTTGCAAAACAAATATTTTTCTTTAATTTATCAGACCTAAGACTCAAGTTTAGAGTTGTTTCTGTTCTTTAAGCAAATAATTAAATTTGACTTTAATGTTCAATTATTAGCTATTGAAAAAATGTCCTTAAAAAATGAATTTTTTTTTTTATTTCTTTAAAAACAAAAATAATAATTAATTTGATCGACCAACAAACTAGCAGTTTAAGTTTGTGTTTTTTGCCTTTAAAAGTTTAAGGTTTTTTTTATTTAAGGTAGTGAAAGCGTGCCAGTTATATACACAAAGAGCGCAAAAACAACATTCTTAAACGCAACAAAAACCCTGCAACGGGCATCGCAATGACAGGTAGGTCAACTTAACTAATTGTATGGAATTTTGTAAATGTATATAGAGAGAGAGATAGAGAGAGAGAGAGAGAGATTGAAGAAATACGTGGGGAAAGTTGAGAGGGTTTGCGGGGTTTCTCAGTTTCTTGTCCTAGTCCAGACTCGGTTTCGATTATTGTTTGTTTGTTTAATGTTTGTCTGATTCTTTCATTTTCACTCTCTCCGCTAACCACTGTCTGTGATGATTATTTTCATCCAGGCCAGGAGAATCATTCATTCCCACGTGCAAAAAAGCATGTTTTCATGCTAAGGACCGTCGACGAACCGAACCGGTTTTCTTTTAAGCCAATTTTTTGTACAAAATGGCCTTAAGGTTGAGGTCTCTCTCTCTCTCTCTACACACGCTTAAGTTGGACATTTTGATGAAATTCCAGTGCAATTTAAGCAAGAAACAAGAAGTTTAAATTTTCGCAGTGAGTGAAAAGTGAGTGCGTCGTGTCGTCGAGTGAGAAAAGGCCGAGAAACTAGTTTATATCCTTACAACAGGATCCTAATTAATTAAGTAATTTATTTTTTCTCTCTCTTTCTCTCTCTGAAGTGCGTGCGATGATGACTGCTCGTTTCCTGGTTTCTTTAATTTTTATAAATAAATAAAAGTGATGGTTTAAACTGTTTTCTGGTTCCAGTATAAACCAATCACCACACACACTCGACTTTTTGCACAAAATAAAACTTTAATATTAAAAAAAATTATTATTAAGAGTGCAGCTAGCTTCAATAACAACACGGGAAGCAACAAAGTCAAAACTGAAATCATTCAAGCGTCAATCGAAGTTGGTTGTGGTTGGATTGATAACTGGTGTTGTTTTTGTGTGTACTTTCAACATTTAATGAAAAACAATTAAAACAGCTAGGTGTGGTTTGTGGATATAAACAGACATTTTCTTTTTATGTTTATGTTATTATAGTATGGTGGTAAATAGGTATACAAAAAGAAAACCAACAAACAAAAAAACGATTTAACAACCAAACACGAACCGAACCGAACCGCATCCATCGTACGTTCGTGTGATCGGTGTCATTAATTGTCCAGTCCGCCGTTGTTGAGTGGTAGATGATTTGCGTTTTTGCGTACCTATTTGGGTTTTTCCCTGTATTATTAGTATATATATTTTTTTAATTTAGAATAAAGTAAGCTATATTTCTTCTCGCCCATTGATTTCTTTATGACATTATTGGTTTATTCCTAACATTAGAGTGAAATAACATTTAATGGGTTTAGCCAGTAACCTTTTCTATTTAGTCAACTAAAATTAAGATTGTAGAGTTGTTGCATTGATTTTAAAATAACTAGAATCGCTTTTGGACATAACTTAATTTGTTGTTGAATCGTTCGTTCGTTGACAGCGTTCAAATTCCATCCAAACCTTTCTATTTATTTACCTTTTAAAAAAAAAACTAATTCAAAGTTTTCGGTGATAAAAAAAAATGCTAAGGGTTTTTTTTTCTCCAACAATGGAACGTTTTCAGTTTTTTTTCACTAATTAAATATTAAAACCATTTTTTTTAATTATACAAATTTAAATTTTCATTTGCTGCCATATCGTTGGATTAGAGAGTTTATTTAAAAATGCCACTAATAATTTTTGTATTTATTTTTAAAGACGTCAGGTGTGTGTGTTTGTGTTATATTTTTATTATATTGACAAATAAGTGAAATTAATACAGTTTGGGTTGCGCACACAGGTACGTTTAATATTTTGCTTATTTATTTATTTATTTATTTTCAAATTAAAGCAATAAATGATGAACTTAAATTTGAACTGCCCAGAGAGCTACCAGACCAGCTACAACAACATTAACCAACATCATAATTACAATTTAGTTATTCTCCTAAAAATAGTTTAAAACTGACAGAAAGGTTAGCCTTATGGCGAAAAAGAAAGGTTTGATTTGTTGCCCCAGTCTGAGGCAACTCAAATGTCGAAGCGGGGAAAAAAACCAAGAACTTTTTCTAAGTCGGCGAGGTAACCTGTCTGGCAGGTTGTTTTGCCTTCAGAGCAATTAGCAAGAATCATATAGACAGTCTGGCTGGCCCTGGCCTTAATAGTAGTTTTGGTTGAGGTGTGTGTGCGTGTGTGTTTTTTGGTCTGCTCGCTCCTCATCTCATCAGATATTTAAATAAATCACAAAGACGGAAAACAGCGAAACAAATACATCGTGGCAAGATATTTAATTTATCGGAAAAATGTATTGAATGAATTTATCATTAGCCATTTTATACAGGAAGGAACGAACAACAAACATAACATGGTAAAACAAATTCTAAACAAACCGCCCAGCCCCAGCTTTAGTTAGTTAATCAGTTTCGTTGTTAAACAATTAATTTGAATTATGAACGATTATTCCTTATCTTATAAGACATCTTTCATCTGATTCTAGGCAAGTAGTAAGTCAAGTAAGTCCACCCACTAACCAACCAACAGTCCAAAATCAAAGTTCAAAGGTTCAGGTTCACCTACTTTGTTTCTTTGTTGTTTATTTATTTATTTTGCAAAATAAAACAAATATTTTCCACGAATTTGTTGGTCAAATGGTTGACCGAAATGTTGTTTATTTTCTGCAATGAGGGCAAAGTTTGGATTAAGATGTTTTTTAATGAATTTTTTTTTCTAAATGGGGCGGATGGATGTGCCTTCTTTTTTTTTCCAACTTCCCTAACTTGTAACAATTTCGAGAGATGAAATAATTGAGAGAAAAAAAATCAAACAAACAAAAAATTAATATAGCAAATAGATAAATCAGCATATAAATAACATTTTTGAAAATTTAGAAAATCCCAATAATAGAAATTTAAATTTCATTGGATTGACTTTCCAATATGCAAGAATTAATGGAACAGAAGTTTAACCCTTTGGATCCTGGTGACCTAGCGGAAAAGATGATATGGCCGATATTTCGGCCTTCCATGGTCTTCTAATAGAATGGTTCTGCTGATTGATTAGCTAAATTGCTAATTTTGCTAGATATGGTCTTTTTTTTGCTAGTTAACGTTTTTTACCTCAGGGTCGAAAGGGTTAAAGGTCTTTTTTGTTTAAATTCACAAAATTCAACTTAATCTGAAAAGCAAAATGAGAACAGCTGTTCTGTTCCTGTTTTGTACTACTGAAAACAACAACAACAATAATAATTATCAAAGCAATTTCTTTGTAATTGTAGCGAAAATATTTCTTTTTGGCATTTGCGCTAAGTGCAACTGCAACTCACTGCAACTACAACTAACAACCACCTGTTCTGTTCAGTGTTTACTTTTTAAAATATTTTTTATTATTTAAAAAAAATCAAAATAAGTTTTAACAAATTCATATCGCTTCTTGGTTTTTTTTTTTTTTTTTTTAATTGATTTTATGAAATACTTCTTCGTTTTTTTTGTTTGTTTTTTTTAAATTGATTTTATGAAATACTTTAAAAAATGCGTGTCATTTTCAAGATTTAAACTAAATTCACTAATTCGTCAATTTGAATTAAAGTTAAAAAAAATAAACTTTAAAATTTGAGATCAGTCGGGGACATTTTTCAACTCTTCCCCCTCCCTCATTGTTTTTCGGTAAATAAATCTTTAAAGCAAGAATAAATCTTTAAATGTCACAGAAAGACAAGAAGAATCGAAATAATCGTGATATTAAATTTTGCCAACAAAAAGCCTTAAGTCATCATGTTTTTACTTTTAACTAAACAAACACGTCAGTTGTTTTTTGTTTGTTTTTTTGTGTAACATATGGTTCGTTGTTGGAAGCCTTTAAAAAGAAGAAGAAATAAAGATTATTACTCAACAAGTTGCCCTTTGAGTTCAAACAATAGGTTTAGTCACCTGGGTTTTAAATGTCATAAGTGTTAAATGAATTTTCTCCCCATATTTAATATCATAATTGAAATTAAGATATTTCAAAAAGTAAAAGATCGAAAAGTCAGCATTTTCATTTTAAATAATCGTCTTTAATTTCCATCGGGACACGCATGCGCACAAATGTTTTTTGTTTTTAATATTTAATAAAAATATTAATTCTTTATTTCTCACTTATTTTGAGATATAAATAAATATTATATTTTGAAAGGAGATGGAATTCATAAAATTAGTTTTAATTAAGATTTTTCCACTCCTATGAGTAACTGAAATAAATAAAAAAATTTTAATGGGGAGGGAGGAAGGGAGTGCAGTCAGTCAGTCAGTCAGTGGCAGTGCTTGCTTTAAGAAATGTTTGTATCTTGGCATCATCAGTGACGATGACTGATGGTGATCTTTCTTTAATTTAAGCAAAGTTTTGTAAGTTTGTATTAAAAAAGAAAAAATATTCTGAAATAGAAGAAGTTTTATTATAAAATAATCTTTATAGCATTTTTTTTTTCTTTTAATAGGTTAGAAAATATAGTTATGGTCAAGTTTACAAAAATAAAAAGAAAGAAAAAGAGCCGAGGTGTACAACTTTTGAAAACTGTAAAGTCATCAAAATTTACAATAAGTCTTCGTCGGCACTTTTTTTTTCATTTTTAAAACATAATGGCGGATAAATAACAATATTTTAAAATAAAAAATATTTTAAAAAGCTTCAAAAATTATAAAATAAGTTTTCGGAAAGGTAGACAACGAAAACGAGTAAAAAGCGTGGAAGGTAACATATGTTTAAATTTTAATTACTGTTAATGTAAAATTCCAAAGTGCTTTTGACTTTGAATAATTCTAAAATATGAAATTGAATAAGTGATTAGTTGTTTATCAAGAAAAAAAAATCTCACAAGGTTTTATTTCGTTTTTACTTTTAAAACTTTATGCGCGTATCCGTCTTTTTCAGTGTTTAAAACAGGTTGACGATGAAGTTGAAGTCGCTACTTATAAACACAAACACAGCTGTTCTTGTTCTGTTTCGAAATGGTGACACGTATTAGAACGATTAAATTGTTACTTTCAGTCTCAAATTTCTTCAAAAATAATGTTTTATTTCTAAAATTTATTTTTAAAATGATTTGGTGGTAAGAAAATAAAAGAGAATTTAAAAAACTTTTTCTTTTTTTTTTAAATAATTTTTCCCCTCGAAAAATTACAATATGGACAAACATCTTGAAGTGTATTTCTTTTTTTTTCTTATCAAATATCTTTTATAAATATAATCTAAAGTTTTTAACTTTAATGAACAAGAAAAATGCTGTTGACATGAAATGCGTGAAGGAAGGATCCACATTTACAATAAATCTGCTTATTCGGCAAGAAAATAATCAGGGTAAAAATGGGATGGGGTCATAACTTTTATAAAAATTAACCTTATAAAAATTACTTGTTTTTGTGGCTTTTATTTCTTTTTTCTCTTATTCTTCACAAGAAATGGTAACTACTACTGTTCGAACTTTGAAAATGTAAACATACATAGCTAGTAAATAATAGACAAGGACAAGAAATTAAATATGATGGGGGAAAAACGCCCTAAACTTTGACGACAGGGTAATGGTTAAAATTATGAAATTCACAACTAATTTCAGGAAATTCACAAAGGAACTGATTGTTGACATACCTAATTTTTAACAGACCTTATTTAAAAAAAATAATCATTTAATCAATTTTTAAAAAGCAAAAACGCCATCATCAACAACAAACATACCATACTGGATGTTTGAAAAACATCATCTTGGTCAAGTAGAAAATAGTTCACTACTCCACTATCTTCCAAATCACTCAGCTTTCTATCATTTCCGTAGAGCGAGTCCATGGTCGTAAGTCCCTAGAGGTATCCGAGACAGGGAAACACCTCACGGGATGAGTCGTTAGCCGCAAGAACAGTTGGTGAGGAAAAGAACTTCGTTCGATATATGCGTGTGACGTGCCTTTTGCTTACTGAGTGATTAAATTCGCTACCAACAGCCCAGGATAAGTGGGCGGCGCCGGAGTGCTTGTTGCTTAGACAGAACTTAGAACCACTAACAGCAGTAGCGGCTCTGCCGGCCACTTTCTAAAATCTAAAAAAACACTTTATTTTACTTTTCTTTAGAAATAAGTTGCAACAATTAAATTCAAGTCTTTCGGACTATGACTAAACTACATTATTTATTTCATTATTTAATTTTCAGAATTTATATTGATTTAAAAAGTGTATCAAATGCAAAATCAAGCAAATTAATCTAACTACTTTAAACTTAAATAAAATAACTATATTTTTTAATTTTTCTATGAAATTTTGCAATAAGGGACCAAACCTTTTTTAAAAAGCATTGAAGAATTATTAAACAAGTAACATAAAATAAACGATTAGAAAAATGAAAATAGTAGATGTTGAAGTTAAAGAGATGTGTAAGTAACCCCCCCCCCGGACTTCGGAATTGTTCGCGAGTTGCAATCCCAGTGGTTCCGTTACATTCGCACTAATACCCTTGGAAAAGGTATAAATCCTCAATATTCCCCCCCTCCACCTATGGATGACATAGTGCATTATTGCATCTAGTTTTATTCACAAATTAGATGTTTGTTTAACAGAAGGAGGGTTAAATGAGACTTATTTCTAATAACCGAAAAGTTTGATTTGAAATTTATTTTGAAAAAGTCTGTTTGTCCTTATTCCTTATGAAAATTTTTTATTAGATTTAAAATCCTACAATTTGATGAAAAAAAAATTTCTAAAAAATGTAATACCGAAAACTCTTATTGTCAGTTTAATGCCTCCTATTTTTTCAACCTGAATGGATCAGAGGGGATTGCAAATTACATTGTTGTGATAGAAGAACTTATGCATTCATGATCTGAAAGTTTCATATCTAGTGTTGCTGTTGCTGTCTGCAGATATTGACAGTAGTGATGGTGGTGATGGTGAGACTAAGAAAAAGCAACCCCTGTCATGGACGTGTGACCTGCATCATCAGAACTCATTAAATTAATTCCTTCATGCAGAAAAAAATTGAACCAATCAACATTCACCGGCGCCTGTTAAACGTTTACGAAGCCGATGCAATTGATGTCAGCTCAGTTAGGAGATGGGTTCGTTGATTTCAGATTAGCGACGCAAATGCAGTAAAAGTGCGCTCCCTCTGAAGGCAAAAATCTACCACCTCATTCATTGCTGGCTGGTGGTAACTATGCATTGAGACTGGTGGTAACTATGTGGAAAAATAAATTCTGGAGGGCACAAAAGGTCGCCCATTTGAACGGTGCCTCTGACTGCCATCTTCGTAACTCTTTAACTTTTTAAGTTAAAAGGTAAAAAATAGGAGGCATTACTTTTGGAATGACTCTCGTACATTAAGTTGCAAAAACAAAAATGTCTTCTTCCAGACATAAATATTTATTTCTAAGTTCTTTTAAAAAGAATTCATATAAGTATTTTTACCAAACTTGTTTTACAGAGCGAGTGATGGAAATAAAGATAGTAGTTTTGAATGAGCTAGTCTGTAAAAGCGGTGGGCGTAATCTTTGATAAGAATATATAAAATTGGCAGCAGAACACAAGTACTCGAATTTGATTTTAAGGATTTTTTAGGTGTGCTAAAAACGAATATGATATTTAAATCCGTCGCGAATTTTCCATTTTGATGATATTAATCCAGTTTCTTGCAATTATTTTCTTATGTACGACAGTCATTTGGCAGCCATTAAAGTGCATGAATTTATGTCACAATTTATTTAATTCCACTTTAATGGTTGCCAAATGACTGTCGTACATAAGTAAATAACTGCAAGAAACTGGATTAATATTATCAAAACAGAAAATTTGCAATGGATTTAAATATCATATTCATTTTCAGCACACCCGAAAACCCATAAAAAAATTAATTAGAGTGCTCGGTGTTCTGTTGCCAATTTTATATATCTGTACCTAATCTTTTGAAATAATTTTGTATATTCATAAAAAAATTTTCCAAGCGAAATTTGGTTACATGAATTAATTTGTTATTTCAATTTTAATCCAAAAATTGAATGCTGAAATTTTTGCATGCTTCTTTCCCAAAATCTGAACAACTCAGCTTTGATGATCCTTTCATTTTTATGTACTCATTATATCCCTGGGCTTTTGTAATCGGTATTTCCCATCACCTAGATGAGTTACTATAATTGAGTTGACAGGTCTCATCCACCTGGATTTTTGGAATCAGTGTTGTTCCTTACACCTAGACGAGTTACTTTCCCGAGTTAACGAGACCCATTTGCCCATGATAGCTGAAAGTGAATGGTTTTGGTTTGACTGGGATTTGAACTCGTGTAATACGATTCCAGAGAGCAAGCTTTTACTACTGCTCCACCCTCGCTGCCCGAGATGTACTTAGAGAGAGAAAGATAGATAGATTGATGGAGAGAGAAAGAGAGAGAGAGAGAGAGAGAGAGAGAGAGGGGTTGATAGATGTATATTTCAAGATAGAAGTATGATGATAATATTCCAGTTAATCCTAATAATTATTTTCTTAATTTTTTTTCATTACAATAGATTTGAAAAGACAAGGAGCTTTGTAGCCTGTAGAGAACTTGCAACCCCCCGCAATTGCAGGGTCTGTGGGGGCCCTAAGCCCAGCCCTGATGATCATAAAAGACATACATGAGTTCCTCTCCTGCACTTTCTTTGCTTTCAGTTGGGGATATGAAAGGATGTATCTAGAGCTCTCTTGTGAAATAAGCATGGTAGTTAGGATTTCTAAGTTTATCATAATGTTATCATAACATAAATATTATAATTATAGGAGCAGATGATGGTTGAGCAGTAGTAAAAGCTTGGACTCTGCGATCATATTGTATGAATTCAATTCCCAGTCAAAACCATGGTATTCACTTTCAGCTGTCTTGGGCAGATGAGGCTCATTAACTCAGAAGAGTAACTCATCTAGGTGTAAGGATAACACTGATTACAAAAACTTGGATGGATGAGACCCATCAACTCAATAAGAGTAACTCTAGGTGAAGGGCAACACTGATTACAAAAGCTTGTGAATATAATAAGCATATAAAACTGGTCTTGTGCCTAACTTAGGTTGGAGTTCAACCAAGTAGATATATCCTTAGTTTATTATAATTTAATGGAATGAAGTTAATAAATAAATAAAGTTTTAGGTAAGATCTTTGAGCTGTTCGTCCTTTGTTTTGCTTTGCTTGTTGATGTTCGCCTCAGAACAAGAAATTGCTAAATGAACAAGAAGATCACCCAGCCATGATTTTGATTAAAAGACAACCAGTGGTGGACTGAGAGTGTTATTAGCCCTCGGTCAGAAAATACAAAGGGCCCCCTTCCCCCATTTATTAAAGTTAAATACCAAATGTAGAGGCTGTGCAGCAGGTGATCTGCACATATTGGCTTAACTATGTCCAGTAGTTACCTATGGCTATTAGACACACATTATGATGTGCAGGCAAAGCAGAGTCAGAATGCATGTATTAGAGTTTATAACAAGGATATCCTTGATAATTTTATTGTTAGCCAGGCAGGCCCCTGTGCCGGGCCCTCGGACATGGTCCGATTGACCGATGCCTCAGTCCACCCCTGTGTGGGACAAACCAACCCTAAAACAATGAGAAAATTCCCTTACACATGGCTATAGAGCAAATGGTTAAATAGTATAACTACTATTCTTCTAATAACTAATTTATGAAGAAAACATGTTTATCGAAAGTGATTGTTTGATTGGTTCAATAATCAAAAAGGCTGATATGCTGTAAAACACAAGAAAGCAAGCAAGTCAATACTATTTTATGATGTTTTTCTACTCTTTTAGTACATAATGCTTGATATATCTCACCTTTGTCTAGGATGCCTAATTTTCATCAACAAGGGGAAGGAAGAAACGGAGAGAAAGATTGAAGGAGCCTCAGAGCTGGGACACAATCAACAGCACAACCCAGGCACCCAAATATGCGGTGCCTGTGACTGGGCATTTCCCAACACCAACACTGCGAGAAAAAGCACCAAGCCCCTGACTAGTCATCACCAAGACTGATGGACTGCATGATGATGATGATGATGATGATGATTTGCATAGAATGGAATATACACAATTTGAGGTCATGTTAACCTCCATTGGCAACCTGACAAGGAAGATAATATTTTGAAAGAGTTCAACCACTCCTGAATATTGTCTTGACACTATTTGTTTTTATAGAGTCTTCTGTTACAAGCATAAAAATGAACTTGAAGTGAAATTCTCTCACTTAGAATTATCAGTAATGGAGAAAAAAAAAATATTTTTAAGATTTTTTTTTTCCTGGATGGAGGTTGGGGTGAAAGGCTTGACTTGAATGCTTACACCTCCCCACCCACCCTCAGTCTCAAACTTATGATGTGAGGATTAGAAAGAGGTGGAAAAAGAAGGAGCAGGAGGAGGAGAATAAAAGTTGATTTCATTGACGTTTTTAGGGCATTTTTGTTCATGTTTAAGTTGCTTTCAGTTGGAAGTTTATGGCTACTTGTAGATTAAAAGGAGTTTAAAGATTAACACTCTTAAATATTGGGATAAAACTAATTAGCTTAAAGGGAATATTGATTTTTACCTGTCATTTTTCTGTCCCACACTTTTCATCAGTTTTTAAAAATATGAATGACCTTACTATCTCCCCTTCAAGTTCTTCCTGTATGTAACAGACTATCCATCTAATACAAAACTGGGGAAGTCCACTTGGGCCAGTGGATAGGCAGTCAGAGTTTGGAATCGTAATAAGCAAGTTTGAATACCAGTCATTCCTTTTGTGTTAATATTTGGACTAATACTCTTTGGAAAGGTATGAATCCACACATTACCTCCAGCTATGGATTAAATAGTGCATATTGTATTATTCAAAAAACTATGTTGGACAAAAATGAATGTTTACCAAAAATGATTGTTCTCGGCATCAAATGACCTGAAAAGGTTGATATGCTGTAAAACAAACAAATAAACAAATAATACAAACCTATCATAATATGGTACAACTAAAGGCACTATTCAGATTCTGCAAAAAATGGCTGGTGAGGCAAGCTCAAAACTCTTATTAAGTTTTAAAAATTAGGGTACATAAGATTAAATATTCAGGCAAATAAAGTGTTAATAATAATATCAATAAATTTTAATCAGGTTTGTGCTTTGGGCCCCCATAGACCCTGTAATTACGGGGGGGGGGTAAGCTCCCTAGAGCTGAAAGGCTCATTGGCTTCACAGATCTATTGTAATGACAAAAAATTAACAAAATAAGATTAACTGGAAAATCATTATCATACTTGTATGTTAAAATACATATCGATCAACCCATCTCTCTCTCTGTCTTTCTAT
>JAYKTE010612620.1:0-18113 GCA_036873565.1 Xipholeptos notoides | reverse complement strand
GTGAACTAACTGGATTGTGAGCTACTCAAGAAGATTAACTAAGTACTAGTATAACTACTACTACGAGACCTCGTGGCAAATTCCTGCTGGGATTCGTGGTGTGTTGTTTTTTTGCGTGTCGGGACACCCCCCCACAAGAACAGTTTTACAATTAACTGTAAATTTACAGATTCTATTATTGTAATAATACAATATATTACAATAATAGAATCTGTAAATTCCAACATGGACTATGTCTCAATGTTGTGTATTTTATTAAATATACTGTTTGTTTGTGTTTTAACAGCATATTAATCTTTTAAGATTATTTAATGCCGAAAACAATCATTTTTTCATAAAGTTTCTTTTTGTCCCCACATAATTTTCTGAATAACACAATATGCACTAATTAACCCATAACTGAAAAAAATGGAGATTCATACCATTCCCAAGGGGAACTGTTAAGATTAAATAAAATCAGTGTGTTTTCGTTATGTGTACGAAACAATATGTAAAAGTATGAATTTGTGTGTGTGTGTGTGTGTGTGTGTGTGTGTGTGTGTGTGTGGAACAGTTTCTACCAAAATACTCTACCAATTTTGTGTAAATAGACTCGTAATTTTATACATAGATTATTAAGACCCGGGATATACTTTTTAATCGCTATTAAGCTTGAAATTTAGCAGCTAAGGGATCAAAGTTGAAAAATTATACCATTACAGTCTCTCTGTTCTTATGACTTGAACTTTTATATATGGGGTTTTTGGACCAGGGGAACACTTTTTAATTGGTTTTAAGTCGGAATGATGGATGCTAAGGGGTCATAATTTGGAATTACAAAGAATACATATTAAAATAAACACAAAAGCAAGCATCAAAGTATTCAGACCATAGAAATTTGCATAGCAAAATGGCAAAGTACACTTCATGAATTACAATATAATTGACCTTTATTGTGCTCATCGCTTTACGAACATAATGTACGATACGACCTTTTTTAATTACCTAACTAGCAAGTCGCTTCATTAACTACCTAAATAGCAAGTTGCTACCGCCCGAGCAAAGCCAGGCAATACTTATATACATATACATACATACATATTTCTGATGAGTTGCAGTGCGAAACCGGTAAAATTTGGGAAATACTTTTTAGATAGATAAATATTTTAATTTGTTGTGTATTTAACTTATTCTGTCATGCTGTCTCGTGATCTGCTTCTTCTTTGTGCAATATATATATATATATATATATATATATATACAATACACCCTGTCTAAAAAGTATCCGACCAGAAAAATATTTCACATACCTGACGGGGTTTGGGCAATGATCACCTTCAAAGTAGGCCTCTTTCGCTTGCGCACACTTTGTCCACCGATCCTCCCACTGCTGGATACACTTCTTCTTTTGAAATGGTGTTCATCTCCGACGTCAAGTTCTGTATTATCTCTTCTCTACTCTCAAAATGGGATCCTTTCCGTGGCGTCATAAATTTTGGAGGCAAAGAATTGTTTCGCTTTCAGAATCGCCAAGCTTTTGACAAACTTTGATGCATTACAGTTGCTCGACACGTTCAGAGAGAGAATCGGTAATTGGACGAGCACATTGTGCAGCACCCCGCTCAGCGACCGACAAGCAGCGACTGACTTGCTGGAAGTTCATCCAAAAATTAACGCATGTGAATGAAGGTGTCTTCCTTCACTGTGTAGAGTGGCGCCTTGCTAACGTCTCTATTTCACATGGGAAAAATAAAGGTCAGATCCTCTTTAGACAGGTCTCGTATATATATATATATATATATATATATATGGGGGTGTCTGTTTTAAGCATTCACTTCTTAGAATTGACTATCTAGTAGGATCAATATTTAGAGTATCTAAAGAAATGATTAGAATTTATGTTACTAGAAAATAAGGTCAGCAAGTAACCGGTAAATATTTTATTATCCAACACCTTCCAAATAGTTTTGTCGTAAACAAGTACACTAATTAAGTTTGGGTTAGGTTGTTGCTATCGTTGGAAATATTACGCCTATTAGAATTTGAACTATAACCATAGCATTGGAACACAAGCCTTCTCCAGGTTGACCCTATACCTATTTAAATATGTAAACAATAGTTTTAGATACTAAGATAGTCGACCGATTGACCTAGTTCAGGTATAATTTTAAAAGTCGAATTACAGTACCATGTCAGAAACACACCTACAGGACGCTCACCCGCGGAAACAATGTTCGCAAGGAAAATAAAGTCAGTCTTCGACAAACTCATTCCACGACAAGCAAGGTTTAAGAAAACTGTCCCACAAAACAAAGTTTTTTAAGCCAGGCGATAAAGTCCTGTACAAGGCCTACAGAAACAATACCACTTTCTGGGAGACAGGCACAATTAAACAAAGAATTGGCGAACTGGTCTACATTGTGCAAGGACGAAATAACACACACAAACGCCACAAGAACCAGCTCAGAAAATATCGTACAAACGAGGCTAAAGAATCAGAACCGCAAAATATCAGCGAAGAACCAGTCGACATATTATTCGACCATTTCAGTCTCGACGCACCCCAAGTAACCCCAGAAATACGACGTTCGGGAAGAAAAAGAAAATTCTCCCAACTTCTGAGCTTAAACCCTAAAAAAAGAGGTACTAAGAGTTTTTTTTCCTTAATAAATAAAGTTATAGGTTTTTCTTTCTCCTTTAATAAAATAAAAGTAACAAAAAAAAAACTCTTGGAAGGGGGGTGTTGTGAGGCCTGGTCTCACCTAAATATTTGACTTGCCTGCTCTTAATATAAGCTGCTATACAGACTGCATTGGGAGATCTACGGAGAGACATACTGGGGAAATCTACTGAGAGTATTCGACCACTCTATCACAAACCTGAGCGATCTACATTACACCTTATTCCGTGTGGCACTCTACGTGAGCCCCACAACAATCATGCAACCACATTTCGCTTGGGAAAAGTTACGGAAACATTTTTTATGGTTTTATACATTTCTTTTTTTTTTTTTTTAAATGCGCCCTGGCCAATCAAAGTGTTTTTTTCCGTTAACAAGTCTATTGATCCGTTATGATTTTCGAAAATTGAATAGGATTTTTTTTTAATTTAAAAACTGAAGGCTGATTCAACGAAGGTGTTTTAAGGGAAATGACAATTTTTTGACTATTTTTTTGTTGTTGCTTTTTAAAAAATTTAATTGAAGCAACGAAGTCCAAACCATGCTGTGTGTATTTCTACACACAATAATTGTTTGTTTTGCTACCCTTCTCTGATTGAACCTATTTTGCTGAACCATTTTTCCTGTGACAATTCAGAGTTCTATCCTAAGTAAATTTTGAAACCTTAGAGTCCCCCATATACTGTTGAAAGCGGGAAAGAGACAAGAGTCCCTTTTGCTACTTCTCGTCTCATTCTAATCCCTCGCCTCATTTTTTGTTCTGTGCTCATGTCTCATATCCTCGCGTGGGTTTAGTCGCATTCAAATGCGAGACCACATATCAGATCATCTCAAAGAGGACATTTAATGTGAACCACTCTGCGATCCCTTGATAGTTTTCCACCACTTATCAAGCTGATAATAATCCAGAAAATCACACACAAAAAAATATCTTCTTCTGTAACATGCTGTATCAAAAATTAGAAGGACCACATTTCACCCCACCCATAGTGAAGAGTAATTGTGTGATGTATCCACAAAAATCAAACTTACTTGAACAATTTCCAGGTAGCGATTCCCATTTGTTGTTCTGTAAACATTTGATAATGAGACTTGTGCTTCTGTCAGGGAATTCAGTACCAGGCATGCAAGTATACATAGCTTTTGTGTTGTATGCATACTTTTCTCCAACATGATTCGACTGCAGCATAATTTTCCCTCTATTCAATGGTTCTGGTGCTTGACAACCAATTTCTATACAAGGAAAATTGTTTGAAATAATTTGGAGAAAAAAAAAGAAAAGAAAAAGTCTTGAATATTTATAACCGAGATTACATACAGGTGTTGCAATAAATTACAACACTTGACAGAAAGAAAACGAAATCGGCTATAAAACAGATTTTATAAGCAGAAACACGAAAGTTTTTATTGCCTATTTTACTTAGTTTTTGCAAATTGTTGGATTTTGCTACAACACCCTTTATAAAAAAAATGATGGAAAAATGAAAGAAATAAAATAAAATAAGATAAAATAAGAAAAAACGAAAGAGAGCAATGAGAATACGGAAAGGTAAAGAATACAACAGATTTATTTACTTCACAATTTTTCAAAAATTTGCATTTAATTTTCTTTAGGTTTTATTTCTTGTAGAGGTGGAATCGAATCCAAGACGCCCAGTTACAAGACCGGAGTGGTCTTGGCATCACATCCCCATATAGTAGAGCGGCTTAGATGCAATTTTGAGCCGAATAGTACACTTGGTGAGCAAAGCATGAAAATTGGCACACATGTTGATCAAACCATACTGTTTCCAAAACCATCGTTGGTCATCGCGATTTCTGCCATTTTCAAAATGGCCGCCAATTTTCTAATGAATGGTGGATACCAAACTTCTCCGTCAATTGTCAGCCTACAGACTTAAAATCTGACATATGAAATATTCAGACATGAAGAACACTTTTTAGTTAGTTTTGGTTTGGAAATTTACCTGGTAAGGGGTCAGAGTTGAAAGATTTGACCTTTGCACTTCCTACCAAACTAATCCGCCAATTTGGGGTCTAAACACTGGAAATCTTAGATATAGATTATATGCACCTGGGGAAAACTTCTAATTGACTTTAAGCCAGAAAAAATATTAGTTAAGGGGTCAAATATGGGGTCAAAGTTGAAAGACTTTACCTTTGAGGTATCTCAACTACTCCACCATTAAACACTTGAAATTTTTGATATAGGTTACATGAACCTGGGAAAAGCATTTTAATTTGCTTTGAGCTGGAGAAATATTAGTTAAGGGGTCAAAATTGGGGTCAAAGTTGAAAGATTTGACCTTTCTGGCATTTAACAAATTACTCCGCTAATTTTGGATTTAAACACTTGAAATCTTGAATATATGTTACTTGGACTTTGGGGAAAACTCTTAACTGACATTAAGCCGGATAAATAACTGCTAAAGGGACAAATTCATGGGCATGACAAAAGTTTGTTTCAAAATGACAACTATGAAACTGTTCCATATTTTCAAAAGATTAAATTAAAAACAGTACCAGGGCACTCTAGTGCAATTTACTGTTGTTGAACTCTGTATGGGGTTCAGTATAAATGTTCTACTCCGATGTTCTATAACACTTCTTACCTCCTCCCCCCCACTTGCAGTCGACAACATTGATCACAATCCTGGTGCTACAAATGCAAGAACTTCTTTTCACGGAACAAACTCATCAGTTTTTTAGCATCCAGATTCTTTTCCATTGACTGGTTGTAGTAAGGGGAGTTCAATGCCCAAAGGTCAAAATCTAAAAGGTCTTTGCCAGATAATTACACATCTGAAATCAAAACTAAATGCTCTGACTAACACAATGCTACCTAGTGTATCTGATCATGATTACATCGTTCAAAACCAGTTCCACAGTCGAAGTAAAAAAAGTCGACCCAATGTCCTGGTTGGCCTACCATTCATCAAATGATAAAATATCAAATTTCAATATCAGTATTTCCTAATCGCTACTGTTTTGGCCAGAACAAGTTAGTTCAGTAACAACAATCAAGTATGCAATGGATAAAGTGAAGGAAATAGCACCGTTTTTAAATCCTGGGCAGTCCCTTGTTATGGCTTATGACCAACTGTTGTCTGTTCTTCTTGAGCAAATACAATGTAAATGGCCAGAAATTTATGGATAAGATAAGTTTGGAGGTTTGCATATTGAAATGGCAGAATTTAAACTGATTTGTCATTTACTGAAAGGAACTGGATGGATAACAGAAGCAGATATTACATCTCACGGTACTGTAGAATCATTACTTATGGCTAAAAGAAAACAAACATACTAGAATGCCGCATATTGCCGTTTTGGTTTGATCGAGAAATCATATCAATCAGCAACAAGCAAAATAAATCAAGATGACATTATGCTATGTGAGGTTTTTTCCTGGTGCTCCAAAGAAAAAGGAAATCAGAGATTCCACATCTTTGACAATTATTCGTAAGGTAATTCAGAGAACCTGACTTCAGATTGTCCAAGAAATCATTATCATCTCTTATTCTATAGATTTTGTCCCTTGACTATATCAATTATACTCAATGGCTACCAATACACTACCGAGATATGCTGGCATTGCAGTAAAAGCCTCCACTGACACTTTGTCAAAAGATCCACGTAATAAGCAGTGAATATTTCCTTTCAGTGATGGTGTCTGATGTAGCATTTGATGTCTATTCGATACAACAATGTCACAATTAAAGGATGGTAGAGGTTTCATGATAAACACAGTTTTTACTTGTTTTCTGATTCCTCACATGACCACATTGTCAAAAGATCCTTGGAATTAGCAGTGGATACAATTCAACGTGGTATCATGACATTGTAGTACTACATCTGCACCCATTGCCCCTATCTCCATTTTTATGGAAAGTCCCACATACTAGCATAAAAGCTGAGCAAGAATTATCCTTTCATTTTGTCTGTTCATTTAAAGCAGAATAAATCTTATTAGAAGTTAATCTGAGCCTCTGTTTTCATTAGTGTCATTAATTTCATTTCATATTTTTTTGTATAGTTATAATGAATAATTAGCTACTTTGTCAAGCATAACTATATACAATATATATTTTCCTAAAAAATAAAAAATCAAGAAGTAAAACTATCAAAAATATATGTTGCACTATTGGAATATCTTACTTATGCACTTTGAATGAGGGCAGAGCTAAATAATTTTTATAAAACAAAAAAGAGGCCTTAATAAGAAATAATTAGTGACTATGTCTGAAAACTATTTGTGATTTAATGGTATTTTCATAAGTTGGCCTTTTAAAGAAAGATTTATAGAAAGAGGCATAACAACTTTCTTTATATCTCTTATGGAGATAAGAAAGTCTGTTAAAAAATTGATTCTTTATTGTTGCAGTTATGTCTCTCTCTTTCTTCATGATGAAGTAAAATCTGAATATTTTTTTTTTGTTTTTTTAACATAATTCAAGATTATTCAAAAAGTATAATTAATGTTCTTGGGTAATGAATTTTTATCAAACCCTTTAAGAGAATTTCACTTAATCATTAAAATATGAAATCTAACAATATGTAAATACTGTACACATCTTATAGTATGTGTGTTGTATAATGGGAATGCAGAAAGAAAACCTAATTTTTTATTTCATTTTTAATTCAAAAATTGGATGCTGTAATTTTGGTTAGCTTCATCCCAAAATCTGACTAATTATAAATCAGCTTTTTATTCACTGGAACAACATTCACTGCTATCAATGGTAGTTTTATTAAAGCTTGTGTTGTTATCATTAAATTCTCCTAAATGTGCAATATTTGCATTTGGGAAAAACCGTATGACTTCAGGGAAGTAATAGCGTTAGTTTGCCTCTTTTTTTCCCCTTACACCTTATGTATAGGTTGCAGAATCGAAGATATAAAATGATATAGAACTTTGGGCTTACAGCCTATGGTATATCTTTTTCAGTTAGCTGTAAATCATTGAGGTATGCAAGAAAGTAAAATTAGAATGATCTCCCCTGGAAATTGAAAAGTATTTAAATTTTCAGGAAAATAAAAGAATTTATCTTAATGAATATATTTTATCAAAAATCTTTTAAAAATACATGTAATTTTGCTTATATCAATTGATGATTGTTTTAAGTATTTTCAAATAATAATGATTTTATATTCTCAGTTTAGGTGCTTTGGTTTTCATTTTTATCATGTTGGAATTAAATAGAATTGATTTGTTATTAAAACATGAAAATTTATGTTCAAAAATGTTAATAACTAATGAAAAATCTGAAAAATTTAAAACATTTAAATAAATTGTATTTATTATCATTAATTTTTATTTGAAAGTTAAAATTGCACGAAACAAGATATTTTTGTTACGAGATTATTGATTTATCAAAGTATGATTAATTAGTAATTATCATTCTTATTTTAGAATTTCAATATCTAAAAAAAAATATAGAAATTTACAAATGTGAATTCATAAATACATTTTATTTAAAAATGCTTGAAAGAAAAGGCGAGGTTTAGGTGATCTTATTTTTATTTTTTTTGCACAAGAGTATCCTCCCTTTACGTGCTCTCCGCCATTGCTATTTTGGTTGTTTCCACTATGGTAAATGTACAGATACATACATGCTTAAATTTTTTGTAAGTTTTACCGATTTTATCTTTTGTCCTTATTTTCCTACAATAATTAGAAAATTGCTATTATTTTTTGTTGTAAAAATTCTGTGCGTTATTATGAAGGTTTGTTTGTTGCAGACAGTGAATATAATTATTGTGTACTCCCTGTGTACTGGTGTGTGTTGTTGTTACACCACTACTATCAAGAAAGTGAATAATGGTCAATCACTGCTACTAGCAAATGAAAACTAAAAATATAACCCTTTAAAGGAAATATATGATTTTAAAAGCATAATATTTAAAAGTGATTTAAAATTCGGAAAAATAGCAAATGTTTTAAATTAATAGATATTTTTAAATTAAAACGACTTTCGATAATTGAATATTTATCTAATTTCTATAAGTCACTTAGTTTGTTGGTCTCTAATACACACACATACACATACATAAAAATTAAGCTTTTTAGTGTGTTTTTTTTTTTTAGAATTGTGTCCATAAAAAAACATTTTTTTCTATTCCTGTAAATTTGTGCGAGATATTGACTAAATCTCTCCAATTTTTTTACTGCTAAGCAATGACGTATGGAAAAAATTCTTCATATGCGTAGATATTTTTGTCTTTTTGGTCTGTACGTGGAGACTACTGGTTACTCTTTCTTCACTGGATCTTTCATATTTATTTACTAACTAAAACAGATCTATACAATCTTGATATAATTATATCGAAATATTTTGAAAATAACGCAATGAATGCACACTAGTAGCAACAACAAAAACAATCATATTTAAATATATATAAAAACCTCTGCCGAGACGACGACCCGAACAATAATGACTAGGGAAAAGGATTCAAAAGGCTTTATGTCGTTATCATCTTTAAATCGTACACGCCTTTCAAACTAAAATAGTTGGAAAAATAATTGAAATATGTTAGATATTATTTCAATATATTTTTCTTTGACCCAAGCAAAGCACAGTTGAAATATGTCGTTACTGACACTTAATTTCCAGAATTTTTGTGTGACCCTTCACTTCACTGACTTAAATAAAATAAATTTAAAAAAAAAAAACGAAAAAAAAACCCACTAAAAATGGTTTGTAATTTTGGAGATTTTTAGATTTTGGTAGCATACTTAGCGAGTCTTTATTTAATTCATTTGTGGAGTTATTGACAAGTAAGAAAAAAAAAAGAGGTGTTTCTGTTTATTGTCTTAGCCAAAAAGCTAAAAAAAAAAAAGGGGATTATTCGCGAATTGAAGTTGGTTCTCACCTTTAACCAGGTAGGCTGATTTAAAATAGTAAAACATTTGATTATTTTAAAATTCTCTTTATTTCAAAGTTTGAAGAAATTAAAATGTCACATTTGGAACTTATCTTTTTGTTTGTATGTAGGAGGGTTACTTAAAAATCGAGGTGTTTTTAAAAGATCGATATGTGAGTGTGAACAAGTGAATTCCCTATTTTTGACATTATCAAATTTTGTTTAATGTCTTGATCGCACTCATGTCATGATCTACCGACTACCGAGGCTTTTCCTATCTTCTTTGTTGAGATTGGTCGAGTTCCCCTCCTCTTCAACAACACCCACCTTTTCTTATTAAATAGAGGAGAGAAAATTTCGCTAAAATCAATGACGTCAAAAATGGAAGTACATACATGTAAAACACAACAATACATTTAAACTTTACCTTGCTCTAATTGATTTTATCAAACTCAACATATAATTTTAAAGATAGAAAAATCTGGTAGAATTAATTCATTTAGAAATTAAGATATCACATTTTTTTTAAGTTTATTTATGAAGGCAAATTTGGCACAATATTGGTTTGGAACTGGCTTTTTCTGGTGGGAATTGGTAAAAAAAATCATCTTGATATCCCAGGTAAACCCCAAAACATTCTCATTACTATGGGACATTTATAACTCACTTATGGGTTAGACCTGTATGAATAACAATTCAAACATAAAACCCCTCAAATTGCATGATATTATTTTTAGTAAATGTTACCTTTAACTACAACAGATCACCAAGCACTCCAATTTGTTTTTTAGGTGTTTTTTGTGTTAACACAAAAACACCTAAAAAACAAATTGGAGTGCTTGGTGATCTGTTGTAGTTAAAGGTAACATTAGAAATTATTAGAAATTCAGGTACTTTTTAAAATTATTTGTCAAAAAACAGTATTCATTGTTTTTGGGGAAAATTTAATGTTTGAAATTCGGTTAAAAATTATTTAAAAAAAGGTTTTATATTATTTTGCTTTTAATGAAATCAAATTTAGGCTTTTATCTTTCTGGTAAAACCAAAAGTTGTTAATGGATTTAATAGTTTTTACGTAAATTAAAAACATCAACAATTCGCTCGAATGCCAGAGTCTAGTTTATTAACTCTTCCATTTTCATCTTTGGTAAAATTAGGGACTGACTTCCATCCAAATTTTGGGTTTTTTTTAAGCTCATAAGAATCTATTAAAATCCATTATTTCTGAACACTTTTTTTTCCCATAAAGATAAAACCCTGAATTTTATTTTATTAAAAACAAAATAATATAATATTTTTTCTATGATTTTTAATCGATTTTTAAAGTTTAAATTTTTAGTAAAAACGTGCTTGAACCTAATTTTTCGGCAAACGTAAACAAAACTAAATCATATTTTTAAAAGACCTTTTAATCAATCAAACAAATTTTTTTAATGTCTAAATAATATTTACGATGAATGGCTATAAGAATATGCAAAAATATTACAATATAAGTACCTGTTTTCCAAATTATTCCAAATAATTTCTTTCCCCCCCCCCCTCAATTTTCCATTTTAACAGAGTTGAGTTCAACCAAATGGTAGCCCAGAATTTCGGCTCAAAAAATATGGAAAGCCATAATTGATAATTTTAACGTTTTCTTAACACAACCAAATGTATGCGAGTTGTGAGCCTTTTTAATTTGGAATTTTTAATGAAAAAGAAAATATTTAAGAGAAAATGACTGTTGGAATCATTTGGAAAATGTTGAAAGGTAAAGAAGGAAGATAATCATATCAATTAGTTTTCTCCATCTAAAAAAAAGTATCGTAAGTAAATAATATTAAAAAAAAAACAATTAACCGTCTCAGTACAGGAATTAAAGTTTAATTACTAATTTTTCTTTTTTCATAATCCTTAAAAAAGTTTCTATTTAATGGACTGGGTTGGAGGTTGAAGGTTTTAATTGAATATTTTTTATTTATTTTTTTAGTTATAAAGAATGCATGTTATAGTGGTTTTCGTAAAAATAATGACCACTTTTTTTTTATGCTAACCTAAAATATTCAACGAATTTGAATTTGACACTTCAAAACACAAAAAATAAACACATAAAATTTCGGATTTCAATCTACGATTTCGAAAACAGTCAGTTTTATTTTTTTTGAGGTTTTTGTTTTTCTACAATGTTCAGTCTCTTCCCAAACAGAAAATATATACTTTGAATGGGTTGGAATCTCGTTTAAGGATAGAACAAGACAAATGAAAGAGGGGGGAGGTGTAAAACAAAAAATTAAATATCGATTATGAAAATAAAAATTACACCTTTATAAAGTTCATTTCTCACTTAATCGGTGAAAATTTCCTATTGATTAGATAATTCCCTGATTTTTGGTAGATAGAAACACTATGTTCAGAGACTGTTAAAAACAACACCCATGCCCGTCCCTAAATAAAACCTTTTTATTCATAAAAATTGTTTTGTCTAAATGTTTTATAATAATATTTACTGTTTATTAGTTTATTTTAATGCCAATGGAGGACATTTCCAGCATTTCTTTAAACATAACCTGGGATACTGTAAATAAATAAAATCTTTTTATTGATAAAAATTGTAGTCTAAATGTTTTATAATAAAATTTACTATTTGTTAATTTATTTACTAATAGTGCACAGTAACTTTTTGGACACTGTATTTTCAAACTATCCAAGAGTGGGTTGATAATATTTTAGTTAGGCAAAAATTGTGCATTTAGGATGGAAAAGTAGCAAAACTTTTTTTTTCTTTTTAAATAAATAAATTTGGGTCTTAGTTTAAAATAAACCACTTTTGTCTCAACTACTTTGTGAGGTTTTTCATTCATTAAAAAACTACAAGTATTGCCAAGCTTTACCAGGGTGCTTAAAAAAAAAAAATTATTTCACCATAATTTTTAATTAAACTATTCATTAAAAATAGTTGTAGAAATTTTTAATTTTAAAAATCAATTTAAGTTCAAATGCCAGCTTTTTATTTGAATGTTCAGCTAAAGATTTCTGTGAAATAGTGGTTGTCAGCATGTTGGCAACAATGATATATTGACCCAGTAAAATAAATTCCAGCAATTTTATTCTAATTTATTTTATGAAAGAAAGAAAGAAAGAACACGCTTCCTTTTCAAAGCAGTGTAGGTAAATGTTGTCAATTTCCCGGGGTAGTATAAAAAGAAAATTAGGACAGTTTTTCGGCAGAGTGTAGGCAACAGGCTCGAGCCTATGATATACAGAGGCAGACTGAGATTATTATGGGCCCTCGGAGCAAAAATGCAAATTTTCTTGCAGTCTAACTGGGAAACAGGTTTGAACTTTCTGAATATAACCAGTCACAAACATAATAAATAGTGACTTTTTTTTACTACATTCATACGCAACGTTTCTTCCTTTTCTTTTTCTTTCTTCATAAATTTAAATTGATTGCTAACAAAGATAATTTTTCTTGTCCAAATTTTCATTTTTTCAGTCACGGATCTGCTCATACTTTTGTCCAGTAGTCTGCACGGCCATGAGAAATGCACACTGATGTGCAGCTAAGGGGCCCAAGTCAGGCAGGCCTCCTTGCAGTGCCGGGCCCATGGACCAGGTCTGGTTGACCAATGGTTCAGTCCGCCCCTGATGATATAAGAATTAATGCATTTAGGGGTTGGCACAAACATATAAATTCATTTTGAAATTGAAAGAAAAAACAAAGGAAAGAAGTCATTAGAAAAATTTTGTGAGAATTTAGAAGAAAAAAAAATTAGGTGAAGATGATGCCAGATGAAAAAAAAAACAGAGCAATAAAATTATATATATATCTATATATCTATATATATATATCGTATATTTAGGCAGAACAAGAAAAACATCGAATTAAAAATATTGAAAAGGAAAATTAAAATTCTTTTTAATGAAACCTGTTTGAATATATATGTGTATATATATATATGTATGTATATCTAGACAAAACTCGTTAAACTCAAGGGACGTTCTGGTCCTGAGTATTTTGTTGTGGATCCCTTCAATTTATATGTATATATATACAAGGGTTGTTCCAAAAGTATTGACACCTACTTTTCAAAGTTGAAGAGCTACGAAGACAGAAATGTTACCATTAAAACGACTGACCTCTTATGCTCCAGAATTTATTATTCTACATAGTCGTGGGAACATTCTCAATTTAATTTTGCATAGGGGGCATTACTTTTGGAATGATAGATACAAGGGTTATTCCAAAAGTAATGCCACCTATTTTTAAAAGTCGAAAAGCTACAAAGATGAGACTAGTAGCATTAAAACGAGCAACCTTTAATGCTCCCAAATTTTTTTTTCAACATAGTCACCACAATTCTCAACGATGGATGAGACAGTCCGGATGACACTTTGTCACTCACATTTCTGTCGTTACTCTGCAAATGACAAACCCATCTCCTAACTGTGCTGTCATTAATGGTATTGGATTCATAAGCATACAACTGAGGCACTGGTGAATGTAGATTGGGTCAATTTTTTCTACATAGAGGAATTCACTGACGCTTCCCTGCTTCTGACGCACATCCATGAAAGGGGTTGCTTTTGTAAGAATCTCACATGGTCAATATCTGCAACAAAGAGATAAATCTTTCAGGTCATAAATGCATAAGTTGTCATCATAATAGAATTTGCAATCCCCTCTGATCTATTCGGGTGAAATAAAATTAATAGGAGGCATTACTTTTGGAATGTCCCTTGTATATATAAATATATATATATATTATTCAGACATATTTCATTAAAAGGAATTTTAATTTTTCTTTTTAATATTTTTAATTCAATTTTTTCTTGTTTTCTAACAAACAGTTCCTGGGTCAAAGGTTTTAATATAATTTGTTAGAAAATAAGAAAAAATTGTAAGCAGAACGTTTCGACCTATTTGGTCAAAACATGAGAAAGAAAATAATATGGATGAGGAAAATAATCTAAATAATACTCTCAAGGATTTTGAAAAATAAGAAAAAATTTAAAAAAAAATTAAAATTCATTTTAATGAAATATATCTGAATAACGATATTCTGCCTAAATATATATATATATTTCATTAAAATGAATTTTAATTTTCCTTTTTAATATTTTTAATTCAATTTTTTCTTGTTTTCTAATTCAAAATAAAATTCTTTATAATGAAATATGTCTGAATAATGATATTTTGACTAAATATACTAAACTTAAAGATATAAATATATGTATGTACATTATGTGAATATCTTTAAAGTGCATTTAAGAGAAATTTTTCTTTTTGTCACTTTTATTGTCTGTGCTGGTTGATAAAGTGTGACGTGAAGCTGTAGACATCATGGTAGGTGGCACCGCACAGGTTGCACTGCCACGGACTGTCCGGGTCATGTAACCCCATGTGCATCACATACAAGGCATTATCAAAGTACAGAATATTACAGTGCGGACACGTGAAGCTTCGACTGGTTCCCACAGATGTTTCAGTAATGTTAGAGCTTGACACAGCTGTGGCCGAGTATGAGCTGGTCTCAGCCATTGCACTTGTTACACCTGCGTCCTTTGCAAGGTTGAAGGCACCAGTGACAGACGACGAGTGTATCGGTTCATGAGACTGTGGATTCGTCTGGGCCCCTAGCGTGAGGTCGACATTCGAGAAAAGACCCGTCGGTCTCAAGGGAAAGAAACGCGACTTATGCTTGTTGAGCCCCGGCCCCGAGACTGTCACTTCGGTAAGCATCGTACTCGGCTGGTTATTTATCGGCAATTCACCAACCTCTTGAATCGAGGTGGCTTGCTTGGTCAGCTCAATATTCGACAGGGTCAACACGCTCGTGTTATGGAAGGGGTCGCGTACTGACAAACCCTCGTCGATAATGTAACAATCGTCTTCAGTCGAATTGCTTTCCGTTTTAACTGACAAAATGTTCTTCGTGTTAACTGCCTCAGTGGGGTAGGCAATAGCTAGGGGCGAATCTTGTTCGTTGAGGGGGTAAAGGTTATTTGATCCGAACTGGATGGAGGCATTGTCCCCTGGAGGTTGGCTCGGAGGAGTCAAGTTGAAGCCGGACTGGTAAACCTTGTGCTTGAAGTACATGTGCTTCTTCAGGTCGTACTTGCGCTTAGCGGCATAGTCACACAGGTCGCAGATGAAGGGCCGCACGTCAGAATGCACAACGCAATGACTGACGATCTTGCTGCGGAAAGGCGATGAGAATGAACAGCTATCGCAGTGGAAAAGGCGTCGTTTGTCCTCATCCCCGTTGTTGCTGCTGCTGGCTCCATTACCGCCACCTGCAATAGTGGCCGCGCCGCCATTCCCACTCCCCTTTTCGAGGTTTGTGTCTTCGCTGGCATCTGAGACGTTGTTGAGGAAGGCCTGGGAGTCGGAATGAACGAGGCTATGGTGGACAAGTTCGCTGTGGAATTCTGACGTGAACGGGCAATGTTCACATTTGTAGTGCTTTTCAAGTTCTACGCTACTGAGTGAGGCAGCTGATTCCTCCATGGTCAACCAAGATTAATCAAACTGGCACAGAAGAGACATCCAACACTTTCACTGACAGATCTGTTATCTAGAAATAAAAACAAAAAAAAACATTTCTTAATATATGTTTGGTGGATTTTTATGATCACATAAAACTGGGGGAAAGTAGACTTGTGCCAGTGGCAGTCAGACTTCAGAACTGTAATATACGAGTTCAAATTCCAGTCATTTGATTTGCTTTTATATTTGGACTAATACCCTTGGGAAAGGTATGAATCCCCATATTCCCTCCTTCCTCAACAACGTCTCAGATTAAATAGTGTATATACTATGTTATTCAGAAAACTATGTATCAACAAAAAATTAATGTTTACCAAAAATGACTGTTCTCAGCATTAAATGACCTAAAAAAGTTGATATGCCGTAAAAAACAAATTCCTAACTTGGTTTGGTACTTGGCCAAGTATGTGACAATATCATCGAACCTACAGGTTAAATAATATCGTCACCCACACTAGGGCTGAGATTTGCAAAAACAGCCAAACAGCTTAGGTGAATGTCGTTAATTTCCAGACATGTATAAAAAGAGAAGTGGGACAGTTTTTAGGCAGAGTAAGGGCAATAGGCTCGAGCAGACAACAACATGATGGTTAATAATAAAGCTTTGAAAATCCCACTTGTGTGTCTTCATTTTGGTGACCATCTTTCTTTCCAGACCCGAAAACCAGTACTTAAGAAAAAATCTAACTTTTCCAAATTCTACTTCAATTCTCCAGACCCAAATATGAAGCTTAGGATTGGAATTAGGGTTGGGGTAAGAGTTGGGACTAGGGTTAAAGTTAGAGATTTAAACTCACCTTTCTCATATTGATTTTTAAGAGTAGTAGTCAGGTCTTTAATGCCTACTTGAAAGAGAGTTTGCGCCCTTTTTTACATTAACAGCTAAAAATTAGTCAGTCTGCATTTTGGGTCCCAGTGTGAGCAGATTCAACTATGATTGTCTCTTCAAGTCCGAGGCATTGTGCCTCAGATATTAGTCCCATGACAACAATTCTTACGCCTAATTGTAGGCAAATTAATATTCATAATGTAGTTATTTATGACATTTAAGCCTAACTATGGGCAAATATATTAAATATTGTTGAACATTGTACGAGAATATTATTGAACTTTTATCCTGTGTGTTCCGGTGAGTTATACCAAATGTTCACCAGTCAGGAGTTTTACTCCGAAATAAATCCTCCAAAGGTCCAACACCAAGTTACTAATGAACCAACAACTTCAGACGACCCAGCATTGAAGCTTCGAAAATTTATTTTGAAAACTACAGAGATACTGAATAAAGTTTATATTGAACATTACAAGGTAAATTTGTTGTATTTGCATTTATGTTTTCTTGCTTCTGCCAGGGTTTAGCCTTGTGAGAATATTTTTTCTCACAGTAGTTAGAGTCAGGATTGGGGTTAGAGTTAAAGTTAGGGATATGGATAAGGTTAGTCAAAACAAAACAAAAAATGGCCACCACCATTGAAAACTGGATCTTCTTGCACCCACCAACTAAATACCCACCTAAACTCATCTTTAGGGTATTCGGGTCTGCTTAGGGTTGGGGTTATGGTTAAGGTAGGAGTTAGTTCGGATTAGGGTTAGGGATTTGGCTAAAGTTAGTCAAAACAAAAATGACCACCGCCATTGAAAATCCGAACCGTTAGTAAAAGTGAATACTAAAGGTCTTACCATATTGGTCAAGGCTAATTTTACATGTGATATTCATTCAAAGCAGACCCGAATACCCCTAAAAATCAACATCACAAAAGTCAGTTTTTGGTTGGTGCAAACTGACTGATTGCACTTGCAGATGTTCATAATTCACATTTATCAAAAATTTAAATCATTTTATAAAATGCAAATGAAAAGTGAGTGCACTCACTATTCACTTAAATGAAACCGGATTGATATCATCAAAATATAAAAATTGCGACAGATGGTTAGAATGTGATATTCTTTTGTAAAACCTCTAAAAAACAAATTAGTGGTCGATTGCCACAGACATGACAGAAAAGAATAGACACCTATAGAAATTGTTTATTTTGATAAACATACAATTTATTGAACAAAACC